>BJBW01000666.1:138811-151996 GCA_004320125.1 Scolopax mira | reverse complement strand
CAAAGGCCTGTTTTTGCATTTCCTTATGCTTTTGTATAATCATCAGTGTCCTTCTCTTCAGGACAGGATGGTGCTGCTCATTGCTGGAAACCTGGTCAACTGGTCCCTGTAAGTAGTGGGGTTTTGGGTATCATGCATACTTGTGCACAAGGGCAGCAGGATTCAGGTGGTCTGAAGTGATGAGGAAATGCAGCAGTGTCTTAAGAAATAGACTTGTGCTGGGGCCTTTCTGACATGTTTTTGCAAGGAGCTGGATCTGATGAGCGCTGGATGGTAGGCAGATCCATAGGATGTGGTGCAGCACTACAGAGCTCCATGAGGTTCAGCTGGTGCTATCTCATGGCTTGTGTCTGAGCCAGCTTGTGTAGGGCTGGCCTAGCACCACAGTGCTGCATTTTGTTGTACAAGTGCTTCCCATGTAGCTGGGAAGTTTCTGGTGCAGCCAAGGTACAAGAGACTTGACAGACAGTCATTAGTCACAGACCTGGCTCAGCTGTAACTGCATGGATGGAAGAATGAGCTCTTGGTGAGATGTAAAATACAGACTCTTGCTTTTCACTAAAGCTGCTTTTCAGGGACATGCCTTCTGCTAAATGCACAGATCTGGAGCCAACTCCTACTGAGCAAGATGCTTTTGGCCATGGATTAGAAGCAACCCACTGGGTTGCCTGTTCTGTGGGGTCTCTGGTTGCTCTCAGCAGCTGACCATGACCCAGTTTGCTCTGCTTTGCTGCTCAGTAGGGAGCAGATGTAAATGGTGCATTTCCTTCAGGGAACTGGGAGGGTGTGGCAGTATTGCTGTGACCTGTGGTCTGGGTGGTGGTCAGTTTGGGGATGTACCCTGTCCCCAGCGAAAGAGGTTGTCTAATGTCCCTTTTTCTCTCTCTCTCTCAGTGCTATCTTTGGGTTGGTGTACCGGCCCAGAGACTTTGCTTCCTACATTCTGGGGATCTTTATCTGTAACCTGTTGCTGTATCTGGCTTTCTACATCATCATGAAGGTAAAGAGGCAGCTGTGTCTGCCCATGGGGTGCCCGTCCCAAAGGGGAAGGGATGTACCTCCTTTTTGGCTGCCGTCTGGGTTCTTGTGGTGTTGCCGAGGGATGTGGAGGGACCTTTGTGGGGCTCAGGGTGGGACAAGGTGTTGATGTTGAGGAGAGGTGCTGTGTAGCCATCTTGGTGGTGGCTGGGTTGTGTTTCCCTGGGGTGGGCAGCCCTTTGTAGAGGATGATGGTTGGGTCTGGCATGTCAGTCCTATGCATGGTTCTGCCCCTAGGAAGGACTTGGGGCACATTGTAAAACTATGTCCCTGTCTGCAGCTCCGCAGCTCTGAGAAGCTCCTGCCCATCCCCCTGTTCTGCATTGTGGCGACTGCAGTGGTGTGGGCGGCTGCCCTCTACTTCTTCTTCCAGACCCTCAGCAGCTGGGAGGTAAAGTTCCCCTTTCGGTGTCTTTCTGTCCATCTCTGTGCCTTGTATTTCTTTTCTGTTGTTGGTTTTACACAAGAAAATACTCTGGGGAAGAGTCTTGGACTGCTCATGGAGAGCTGAAAGGGTTTCACTCCTTCAGGAACCTGGGAAGGGAGCATGGGAAGCTGTGATGAGCCAAAAATGACTGTATGTGCAGTGTGGAGACCTAAGGTGATCTGGAAGTGACTGGCCCTCACTAGGGGAAAGAGGAGGGGCTGAGGATCCAAAAGTAAAACTGGGAAAATTCTGACTAGTGCTGGATGGAAGACTCCTCTCTGGAGAAGATGGCCAATGGGGAATAACCTGCCTGAGGTTGCGGGGGCTCTCCATGGCCTGGGAGGTTCTTAAATCCTGACTGAATGCTTTCTAACAAGATACTGTGTCCATTTCCATGAAAGTTGGTGGCTTGCTGCAGGGTGGTGTGGTGGAGGCTGTGCAGCTTGTGTGATGCAAGAGTTTAGATCTGAAGACCAGGGGTCCCCTTATCCATGGGTTGTGGCCCCAGATCCATCTCAAGGTCTAAGTATGACATTGCGTTCCTGCCATGCTCTCACCATGTGTCCAGCCAGCACAGTGCTTTTTCCTGCCTCCTGGATGGAGGGTTAAGACAGGGTGATCTCCAGAGGATCCGATGTGGCCAGCCAGGGCCTTGTGTGAGTGGATATCAGGTCCTGACCCTCTGCCTGCTTCCTTAGGAGACTCCAGCAGAGTCGCGGGAGAAGAACCGGCCATGCATCCTGCTGGGCTTCTTCGATGACCATGATGTCTGGCACTTCCTCTCTGCAGCCGCCTTGTTCTTCTCCTTTCTGGTGAGTTCTGCTGAGCCTCCGCTCTGCTGTATGGCCTCACCCTCTCTTCTTCCTGCTTGTCACTCTATCCACATGGAGCTGTGACTACCTGAGGACCCCACCAAAGTGCCCCAACTCCTCTGCTTGGCTCTGCCTCCAGACATCCTTCACAGTGGGATGCTCCTTGTCAGGGGATCAGGCTTTCTCCTTTGGCTGGTTGCTCCCTATGCCTCCTGGCCTGAAATTCCCTCTGAAGCTGTGGGTCACACAGCTGTTGTGGGGAAGCTGAAGGTCTGCTGGCAACCAACCCTCTTGTGGGTTTGTGAGCACTTCCCAGAAAGGGACTCTACTCCCTTTGACCCGGGTGGTTGGGTGCTGGTGTGGAGCTTAGCCTGCTCCTGGGTTTTCTGTCACTTTCATAGTTGCCTCCTGTGCTCCTCCAATTGGTACCTCTTTGCAGGCTTGAAGATCTGTGTGACTGCAAAGATGGAGGCATCCCTGGTGATAGGGACACAGCATAGTATTTTGGGGACATGGAGGGGGAGATGCTATTGGAAGCTGGTCATTCTCTGCACCTGTAGGCTGGCCAGTGAGACCTGAAGCTGCCTCCTACTTTTCTCCTCAGGTCCTGCTGACCCTGGATGATGACCTGGACGTGGTGCGCAGGGACAAGATCCCAGTGTTCTGAGTCCCCAGGGGACAGAGGGCGCAGGCGTGTCCCAAATTGCTCAGCCAAAGGCACCAGGCCACTGGTACGTGTGGGGAATGAGCCTGCTTCTGTGGCTGACAACCCCGTGGGAGCAGAAGAGCCAGATCCCACAGTAAGCATGAAGGGGTACTGTGGTAACCGAGGTGGGACCAGGAGGGAAGGACTACGTTTGCTCCTTTCCCACTGCATCCTCTGGGGCAGACAGGACCCAGCAGCTGAGGCCAGTGCACAGATGGAGGTGCAGCAGGTGCTGAAGCCAGTGAAGAGGGAGGAAACGAGGAGGTGTGTTTGAGACCTTTGCTTCCCTTCCTCCCTGCTGATGTTCCCCCTTTCCTCTTTGGTGAGGAGGCCTGACAAGTGCAGTGCAGCTCCTTCAGCATCGGCGGCCTGTACCCTGCAGGCTCCTGCCCTCAGAGTCCCTCTAGCAGCACAGAGAGAGTTTTTGGTTCCTGTCCTGCAGCTGCCAAGTGAGCAAAAGATTTGAAGCTGAGGTGACAGTGGTGGACTGGCTTCATTTTTTTTGTTGTTGGAGAGGCTCCTCCTGTCTCTGGTTGGGGACTGCAGTGTCGGAGACAGTAAACTAGAGCTGCCCATGAGTGCTCTCCCAGAGGCAGAACCTCCTGCCCTGCTCTTGTGGCCTCTCATTTATGCATGTTGAACAGCCTCACTTCTCTGGTGGCTCCTACACAAGCACTTGTCAATGTGATTGTCTCCTTCACAGCACCAAAAGTGCTGTCCTCAAGTGACCCTAAGAGAGACAGTGTGGTGAAGCCACAGCCTGGTGTGCTGGGTGGCTCCTTGGCAGCTCCTTGGCTCCCGCTGTGGCCTTGCCAAAGGGGTAAGGTGGAACAGGGAAGTTTGTTCAGCAGCCTCAGACTTTCTCCTCCCAGAAGCTTGCTGGGCAAAGCAGGTTCCTTCATGGGCTGGGAGTGTGGAGGAGGCTTTGGGGCAGTTGGGGTTGAGTTCCGTAGCTAAAGATCTGGATCGAACTTCTTTCCTCTCCAACTTTTCTGCATCTGAAGTAATTTTTTAAACAGTTTCTGCATTCTTCCTGAATTCTCAGTTATTTAAAAAACAAGAATAAGGTGTGAATTATTTCAGGCCTTGCATTTAAAATGTGACCTGTTTTACTAATTTTGAATTAAAAAGTATTCTTTGAGGCCTGCTGTCCTTATTCTTGTCATTGTCTGAGCGTTTCTTCTTTGGTTGTGGTTTGGTATGTACCCAGTGATGCAAAGGCTCCACTCCAGTTATGCTTGCCAAAGCAGAAGACTATGGAAATTTTCTACTCTGAGAAGCCTGTATCTCCTAGAAAGATTTTGCACTAGCTGTTTTTTTTTTTTTTCCCTAAGTTGGAGTCAAGATGGTCAATAAAATGAATGTTCTTGCCTTCCTGCTCTGCAGGTTGGTCTGAATTCTTCTTGCTCCAGCTCTCAGCATGAGCAAAGAGAGTGCTTGGGGCAGAGGTGTTCCCAGTGGTGTCACACACATCCTTATGAACCTCACAGTTTCCTGACCATTGGCACAGATGATATATTTGTTCTTCTAACCAAATTGCCTTTTGGAGGCTAACTGGAATAAAAACCACCACTCTTGTTTGTCACTTGTAGCCCCTTCAGCAAAGTGCAGGTAGGGCTGGAGGAGGAATAACACAAGAGCAGCTATCTTCCTGAGCAGAGCTGCACTCCTCTGGAGATGTGGCCATGTTTCAGGTAGAGTGCTCCAGAATATGCAGAAGGTGGTGGTGGTCCCTGTGTTCTGCCTTTTTTTACAGTACTCTGGACTTGACTTGCAGATTCACCATGCAGATGGAGTTGTGAATGTTCAGTGATGCTAGAAATAGGGGTAGGTTTCTCAGGCTTGTTGAGAAGCATGAGCTCCTTCCTTAACAGTGTCAGCATAGACTGCAGGGGAGGAGATGGCCCTTGCTTTTGTCTGACTAGCACCAGGAGAGGAGTATCAGGCTGAGGATATCCATATTTTCCAGTCAGCCACCCTGCAGCCTTGCCATATATCCTTGGTCTGCCTAAAATGGCAGAATCCAGTATCATCTACACAGGCTTGTCTGCAGCTTCTTTTTTTCTTCCCATAAGGGAAAAGCTGCCAGGAAATCTGAGGTGCTAAAAAGCCACGCCAAATCCTTACTGCCAAGTGCAGCAAGATTGAGCTGCCCCTGTCAGGGACTCCTGGTGGGGCTGTGGCACTGTCTTGCCCAGTGTGGTTATAAACATGCTGTGCAGATGGAACCACCTTGGGTTTTGTACCCAGAGGTGTATGAATGTTTGACCCAACAGCTTTTTTTTTTTTTTTTCCAATGCATGCTTTGTGCTGTCCCACCCCTGTCCCTGCAAATGCAAGGGAACCCTAGTGCTGCACTTCCAGTTCTCTGACCAGTGAAACCAAAATTGGTTGTAATAATATCTGGGATGTGCAGGGTGTGCTCTTTCCAGAGGTCTACTTGGAGGGCAGGTGGTAACACACGGTGGTAGGACTGCTGCCAGCACCATCCATTCCTTCCCTTCTCTCTGCCTCCCTAGTCCCCACCCCAGCAGCAGAGATCTGAGGCAGGGCTGCACAGAGCCCTGCTGCATGGTGCCTGCCACCTGGAAGCTGCATGAAGAGCTGCACTGGTAGATTTGTTGGGAAGTGATGTTCTCATGTGATGGTCTGTGCATCATTTGCTGCTGAGGTGAGCTAGGGAGCAAGTGCTTTAGGGATGGAACTGGGAGGTAGCAGGAGGAGGGGAAAAATTTTCCTGTGAGAGTCCTAACTATGGGCCCAGTCTCTTGCTCTAGTAAGCATCTGGAAAAGTTCAGGTCATGTCATCTGTACCCCTTCAGGGTGGCTTACAGGGCTTTGTGTGGGGCTGTGCTTGCAGGACAGCAGTGCTGCAGTGGGCAGGATAAGTCCTGCAGTGTAGGGGATACATGGGGTTTGAACACTGCCTGCTAGCACCAGCCTGTTGAGCATCAGCACTGATAAAGTGCTAAATTAAAAATGCTCTGTAGTTGAGGGAAGGGCTACCTTGCTCCTCTGGGGCTTGGAAGGAGATGTGTAGATTCAATCTAAGGTGGGAGGCCACGATAGGGTCATTAAAGGTGCTTGAAGTGGAGATACTGCCTGGATGTTGCCCGAGGCTCAATGGTTACAGCATCTGCCTCCTGTAGGAACTTGGCCAGCCTTTAATTTTTTTACTGCCTGGTTTCTCTGGTGTCCACGCTGTGATCACACCATGCAGCTGCAATTCCACCATGCAAAGCACACAAAAGAATATTTTTTCATATGAAGTGTGCTAGTTGGCAGACACTCAATGCAATTTTTTGCTAGAATTAGCAAATGCTGCCTCCCTCAGTCCCTGTAAGCCAGTGGAATAGAGACGAGAGAGACACTAGTTCAAAAACCTTTTGATCTCGGTAGATCAGAACCTGTGTACAAGCAGGTATTGTGGGGGAGAGAGACTTGCAGGATCCAATGTTGGATTCTCCTGTTTGTGAGTCTAACGAAACAAAAGTCTTGTTTGCTCACTGTGGTGCCTTCACACCCCCTGTGCAGGGGTGCAGGATGGGCTCTGGCCTTGCAGGATACCCTTACCCTCTGGGTAGGCGTGGAGAAAGATGAGCAGCTTTTCCTCTTGAACAAGGTTGTTCTACTGTTGGTGTATTTTGCAGTGCACAGAAGTCAAGGACATAGGCCAAGGCATTGGGGTGGTAGGAATATCGCTTCTTTACTAGACTGAAGAGTGGCTTGTGTGCCCCAAAGTCTGTCCAGTTTTGGGGACACAATTTCATAACAGCTATTCCTTTTCCCTCTGTTTTCCAGTCTCTAGTCTCAGACCTCGTTCCAAGCTTGAATCTCTTTCTAACCAGGAAGCTGGTTATGTTCTCTAAGCAGGAATGTGAGGGGGAAAAACCCTAATGTTAATGTTGAACAGCAGTTGGATGGCTTGACGTAGGAGGTAAAAGAGCAACATATGGTCTCAGTGAGCTATGCTGAGATGAGCACAGGATGTGAATGGCAAGGTGGCAGCAGGAGTGAGGGAGAGAGAAGGTGAAGAGGGATGGAGAACAACACAGAACAAGCAGGAAAATATGAGAGAATGAAATTAAATGCAAGGAAAGGTGCCTCGAGACTAACAGACAGGAGGGAGGATTGGAATAATCTCTCTGCGGCTTCTGTGCCTCCAGCTTAATGCATCAATTGTAAAAATTTCCTCTTAGCTTTGCCCTCCTGCTGGCTTTTGGTTTGTACTCCAAGTCTCCCACCTAGCGGCCGCCGGGCCCAGCCTCTCCTGGCTCCTGCAGAGGTGCCTCTGCCAGCTCTGTCTGGGGACCCGGGCAGCTCTCTGTCTCTCAGCTGTCCTGAGCTGACAGGCCGTGCAGCCCCCCGCACCCCCACACCTGCAGTGGGGCTTGTGCCTTTAGTCCTGCTCTCAGGAGAAGAGCAGCAGCTCCCTGGGTAGGTGGGGAACCCGTGTTCCCTGACTTGCAGGTGTCACACTGTTCTCTCCTCGCTGATCAAAGCAGTGTTAGACAGAGGTGCGTAGGGAGACAAGTGCAGCAGCTGCTGGGAATTGTGTCCTGAGGTGGGGGCCCTTCTGCTGCCCACGGGCAGGTAGCAGGGTCCCTGCTTCCCGCATCACGTGCTCATCCCTGCTGTGCTCAGCACAAACTGCTTTAACAACTCTTGAAAGGGAAGCAAAGGGTTCACTTGTCTGGTGAACCCCCTCCTCGGTGAGTTAAGTGGCTCCCTGTAGGGCTGAGGAGCTCAAAGGCAGCAGGAGCTGGCCTGGCTGGAAGCGGGGGCTCCCAGAGTAACTCTCCATATATTGGGGAAGCTCTACCTGCCCAGGAAGACCTGCCCTAAGCTCTCTGCAGCTGGTCATTACATACTCGGGTGAATTTGCCAAGCCATGGGATGTGTTTGCTGGTTTTATAAGCAAAAGAGCTACTAACGCTCAGCTTTGTGTAACTTCTGTGGCCTCTTTGTGTTTTCCCAAGTAAAAGCTAGTGCAGTGCTGTGGCTGGGTCATGAGATTCTTGGGTGGTGCATGGTCAGAAAACTGCTGCTTAGCAGGCTCTGCTCTAGCAGCATGACCTGTCTCTACAATGCTCTTCTCTTCACACAGCTCCTGGGCACCTGAAGGTGTCTCCCCTCTCCCACAGCTGTGTTGACCTAAGCCACAGAGAGGAGGTGGATACATGTACTACCTGTTTTCTCAGGAAATGTAGGTAAAGTAGTTGTTCTGCTCTGTATGGTGCAAAGGAGACAGAGAGGGCTTTTGCATTATAAAATAATAATAATAGTGCCCTCACAATTTTAGGGAAGCCATTAGGAACAGGAGAGCTGACAGCGTTACAACTATCACCAAAACCTCTGGGATGGCAGAAGAGCAGCCAAGGCTGCCTGCTGCACTTTGAAATATGAAGGCAGTTCTGGGAGAAATATTAACTTGTCCACAGCTGAATGTAGATTTTTGTGCTTATCAGGAGAGTGACATCGACACAGAGCAAAAAGGGTAGGGAGGGAGAAATTAGCAACAACAGCAACAGGGAGATAGTGAGTTTATCCAGTACGTGACAGAGGAACAGTCTGTGGGAGTGCTCTACCTTTAGCTTAAGGTGGGGGAAGAAACGCTTTGAGCCAGTTTCCCTGTGCTTTTGTCTGTGGTTTCCCTCGTGTGCGTGACCCTGTGGCTACACCGAGCCTTGGCACGAGCCCAACAGGCCCAAGGGCCCCCAGCAGCTCTCAGCCTGGAGGAGGCCTGACAAGGGGGACCTCACCACCCCAAGGTCACTTCTGGGACCTCGGTAGAAACTCTGCCAGCAGCCCGGCTCCATCTCCTCCAGGTGAGCACCGCTCCCGCATTTCTGAGGGTTAACCAGTGCCGAGGGCATCAGCCCATCCTGGAAGGCCTTTGGGTGCCTCCTGTCCTGTTTGCCCTCCTCTCTACTGCCATAGGAAAGAGCAGGGGACTGCAGCAGGAAACTCCACCTTCATGCAGTGTGCCAGCAAGGTTCTGCCACTCAGCTCCTGGGCAGTGCTCGCTGCAGGTAACCAGCCCCCTGACAGCTCTTCTCGGGCCTGAGCTGCCCTCTCCAGGGAGGGAGAGTGGCCTGAGAGTAAGTTATGGACCATCCTTAGTCCTGCACACATCTCCTTCATGTTCTGAAGCACAGCCACCTCGTTAGATACTGGCTGTCACTGAAGTAACAATATAGAAGCTCATCTGTCTTGATAGTAAATTTAAATTAAAAAAAAAAAAAAGAAAGTAGTAATAAATCATCTTCCATAAGGAAATTTTCTATGTCCCCAAGAATTTTGATGTTTCCATGAGTCTGGAAGCCATGAAATGGATTGTTTCATGTCAATTCTGTCATCTCCTCCCAAAAAGCCGTTACTTACCTTGCAGCGTCTCTGTACCGCTCTCTTCCAACCCCCACCCTTCAGCTGGAGCCTGTGACAGGAGGAGGATCACAGAGCAGCAGCGGCTGACGAGAGGCATCTCAGAAAGCTGAAGTTGTATCTTAACACAGTCAGCGCTGTGCAGCTGCCGTGCATTATTTAGAGACCTCGTTATCAGTGTATGTTTCTTCTGGAATATGCAGTTTTATATAGCCCAATGAAGTGGTGCATAACTCTGGTATCTGCAGAGAATATACATCAGTGGAGAACTCTGATTGGAGAGTGGAAATTTACAATTAAAGCTTCTATTTTTACCTGTCTTGAAGAGATGGTAAAAATCTATCTTCTATGAGAAAAGAAGCTGTACCAACAAGAATACAGTATTCAAAGAGTGTTTTTCTTTTTTTTTTTTTAATAAAATACTATCATGTTCATATCTATACAAATAATTATTACAACTATTAAACAAAGTATTACATTTAACAGTAGAAATCTCAGAACTCTGAACAAGATCATGGTTTGGGATATTTACACCCGAATGCAACACATTTGTAAAAAGATGTCAAAATAAACAGAACAAGATCTTATTTACAATTGGAAGATGATATTCCTGTTCATTCATTATAGATTTCTACTGCAGAGTTCCTTTTTTTTTTTTTTTCCATTACAAAATAGTAAGGACTTTCCACCGGGGCTGTATCCAAGTAATTTACAGCTGTACAAAACAAAAGCACAGCAGAAAACTCTGGACTGAATATAAATAATTTATGTTGTGGAGGGCAACAGCATCTTTGATTAATCTCCTGTGGCAAAATCCATATTTGCTTCCCTTCTCACAGTGAGTGGGCAGGAACAGGGGCTACAACCCACTGTGAGCTCGGTGGTTTCACGTTTTTGATTGCCAAACCAGCAGCACATATTGCAAACTTGGAACCTACTAGTAAAAATACTTTTTGTGAGGCAGAAAAAAAGGCTTTTTTAAAATTATTTTCTCTCATAAAACCTGGTAGGTTTACTCTAAGGATGGCAGCAGCAGCAGGAGGAGGAGGTTGGAAACACCCTCACAGGCAAATCGGCGTTGGCACTGGGGCTCCTGTCCACGGGGCTGCGTGAGAGGGGAACAGCAGCAGCAGATAACTTAGGTGATGATAAAGAATGGAGCTCCTTGTATCACTGCATCAGAAAACACCACAGATTTGACTGATTTGGTATAAAGAGATGTGATGCTACTCTGTCTTTCCAGTCAAAAATGAGATCGTTATTCGAGTGTTGAGCGTGAAACTTATTTGGGGAATAGCAAAAGCTCACAGCTCTCACAGCAGGGAGGACTACACTTCCTGAAAGAGATGACAGCGTGAGTGTGTGACCAAGCCCTTGGAGCAGGACTGCACAGGTACCTCTGAATAAGGTGAAGAGACAACAGGAGATTGGAACCAACAAAATAACCCCTTTTCTCCAGCAGTGCCCTCTCACGTCACTGGTTTCCTGCGACAGCACTCCAGTCACCAACCACAGCAGCAGCAGCGCAGCTTTAAAGTGCAGTAGGAATTCTGTGCAAAATTCAGGAGGCTCTGTACTAGCATAGCATATTTTATTTTATTTTATTTTTTTTTTCCAGAGAGGTGCTCCTCTACCTGGGGAGCAGCTCAGTGACTGGAGCTGGGAGCAGGAGTTAGAAAACACACTCCAGTAAGGCTCAGCCACCAGCTCAAATCGCTTTAGTTCTGGGTTTCCTTACCTGTTCTTAAATGAGGTCCTTTCTCTCAATGAAAAGTACATAAAAATGTTAATATGTTACTATTTTATTGCCTGCTTTCAACTTAGCCTGACTCTGCTCTTATTCTCCCAGACTTCTTAAGGGATTAATCAAGGCCTGCACTGACACAGGTGCGATCCACCCTAGAGCCACGTGCTAATGTTTGTTGAAGTCATTGAGATCAAGTTGAAAGCCACAGCTACACGATGCCTGGCACCTGAGGCAGCGCTGAACCTTGCCCTTCCTGAACCTTCCCTGCCTAAATCAGGCAGTGCTGTGGATTTTTCCTTCCTTCAAAACCAAAACAACCCTCCCCTGCCTAGCGCAAGTAGCCTTCAGAAAGGTATTATGGAAGAGAAAATGCCAAGTTGCAATTAAAACCACAAAACTTTTTCCAACTGTATCTTGAAAAACAAAGGAACTGCTAATTGCTCGCATAACTCTTAGGAGGAAAAGATAAATGGCTGGTGCCACAGATGTTTGCTGAGGAAATGCATTTGCTTGTTCAATTGTTATTAAAACAAGTAAAACAGAATTATTTGCTCTGCAAAAGTTTACCTCCTCCCTCAAAAAAATCATGTACTGAGGTAAGGTGAGCCTTCCTTAATGTCTTATCAATCTGATACCGAAACACAACAGCTTCAATGGCAGGGGAAAGGAAAAGTAAAAGAAAAAAAAAACAAAGAGAAAGAATAGTTCCCACTCAATGGCAAAGATGCTGCAATCGCTCCTCTTTCTGAGAGCATTGTCGTCTCCCTGATCCCACACCGATGCCACAGGTCATTCAGCATCACTTATGGCACGTAAATAGACTCACAGTGCTTTGTAAAGACCTGGTGTCCAGTCTGAGTTTCTCCTGGCACAGCTTTGAACCTTTCCCACATGTCCTACCACTGGATCCCCAGGAGGAGAGACCAGCACCTCCCTCTCCACTTCCCCTCCTCAGGAAGCTGCAGAGAGCAATGAAATCGCCCCTCAGGCTCTGTTTCTCCAAACTACACGAGTACAAAGTCCTCAACCGCTCCTCATAGGACATACCTTCTAACTGTTTCACCAGCTTTGTTGCCCTCTGGATGCATGCAAGGATCTTCACACCCTTCTTAAATTGTGGCACCCAGACCTGCACACAGCACCCCAGGTGAGGCCGCACCAAAGCCGAACACAGCGGGACCATCACCTCTTTTGACCGGCTGGTGACGCTGTGTTTGATGCGCCCCTCGAGGCTGCCAGGGCTCACTGCTGGCTCCTGCTGAGCCTCCTGCCCACCACCACCCCCAGGTCTCTACAGCCCCCCTCTCCTAATTTCTACTTGTGCCCAGCGTTACTCCGTCCCAGGTGCAGAACTGCATTTGGACTTGTTGAATGTCACCCCATTGATCATAGCCCAATGCTCCAATCTATCTACGCCCCTCTGCAAGGCCTCCTGTTCCTCAAGAGAGTCAACAGCACCTCCCAGTTTGGTATCATCAGCAAACTTGCTAATGGTGCATTCAACTCCCACATCCAGATCATTGATAAATATATCGAACAGAACTGGCCCTAGAACTGAGCCCTGAGGAACCAGCTGGCTACTGGTCACCAGTCAGATGTAGCCCCGTTCACAGCAACCCTTTGACTCTGCCCTTCATCCAGTTCTTCACCTGGCACACTGTGAACCTGCTCAGCCCACAGCTGGATGACTTGTCTAGAAGGATGCTGTGAGGGACACTATTAAAAGCCTTCACTAAAATCCAGAAAAGTACATCTAACACCTTTCCTCCTCCTCCACTAGGCAGGAGACACTGTCACAGAGGGATAACAAATTAAACAGGATGTTTCCTTTGTGAGCCCATGTTGACTGTGCCTGATGATTGCATTCTTCTTTAAATGCCTTTTAGTGGTACCCAGTATAACCTTCTCCATAATTTTTCCGGGCACTGAGGTTACTCTAACAGGGCTGCAGTTCCCCAGCTCTTCCCTCACCCCCTTTTTGCAAATTAGAAGAACTCTGGCTGGCTTCCAGTCAGCAGGGACCTCCCCAGACGCCCAGGACCTTTGGTAGATGATCAAGAGAGGTCCTGCC
>BJBW01000666.1:32588-138718 GCA_004320125.1 Scolopax mira | reverse complement strand
CCAGCAAATTAATGTGGTACTACTTGAAAGCCTGGAATGATGAGCAAGATAAACATCATAAACTCCTGGAAGCCAGGGCTTAATTTTTCACTAATTTGTCTTCAAAGCCAAATACACCATTGCACACACAAGGCCATTTAAAGACAGCAAGAATGGATGTTTTGCTTCCCTCCTAAAGGTCCAGAAGAGCTTGTAACTAACGCACAGCGTGGCCACTGATTCCATACCCCTTTATCATCCACAACCCATGGAACTCCTCATTTCACCACCCGAGGTGCCCCTTTGGGATTTACTGCATTAAGGAAACTGGTTTGATCAGAGTCTCCCCAGACAACACCCGGACAAACCTACAGTTCACTCGGTCGGTTTGGTGTTGAGGACCAACCCTCCCGCTCTGCACAGGCCGGTTGCTGCCGTTGGGTGGGTAACTACACTTGGCTGCCCATTTCACAGTTGAACTCAGACAAGCTGCCTTGCTTTGAAGTGAAATAAATATTCAGTATTTATCATTTGTAATAAACACAGAAAACCGAAGCACCGCTTAGATATTAGTGTCCTAAGATAAGCTCCATCGGCACGAAAAAGAGATGCCCAACCATTTTACTTTGCTTTGCAGAAAAACATCAGACCCTGGTTATAACAGCAGGGATGTTGTCATCTGTTGATGGACTACAGGCACAGCCCAATTATTTTTCATGTTAAAACCTTTACTTTCCTGCATCAGCGTGAAAGGACTTAGCAAAAATGTAGCCTGGTTGGTCAATCTATGAAAAAAACTTTCACATCTGTCTTTGTGAGTCCATTCTTGAAGATGGGCAATATCTTACTTTCTGCCTTTCAAAGAAAAAACCAAAACCAAACACAATAAAATCCTAAAAAATCCCAGGGAGTCAGCTCTTCCCCACGCCCTCTCGGGCAGGGGCATTGGAGAAGAACTTGTGACTGGTCCTGGAAGCAGCAAAACGATGCGCTGGTGGGCAACACACAACTGTTTCAACCTTGCCCAGCCCAGAGAAGAGGCCCCAGAGCAGTTTTTGTCACTCCCTGGCTGGTAGGGGGAGGATTGCATACAAGGAAACCTGAAGTTACTCTGTTATTTGAAGAATCAGAACCAGAATGGTATTTTCAAGCATGTAAAAATAACAGACAAATATTTCTGCCTTGCCTTAAAAAAAAATAATAAAATAATCACACTGCAGAGCCATTAAATAAATAAAACTTACCTAATTCTTCCCTTTCCTTTAAGAGAAATGGGACCATAATTTGTGAAAGCACTGGAGACTCAGCCAGCGCAGGCACACGCACCCGTCTCTCTCACACACCAAACGCATCCCCCTTCCCCGCGCTGCTCAAACCACAACGTCTCCCTGGTCTCCAAAACTTGGGTCTCGCCACGTCCACGTTCCTCCTTCAGCCACAATCACACGGGTTTAGGCAAAAGGTGCATTGAAGTGCAGGGGACTGGTATTAACTCAGGCCCGATCCTGTCAGCCATGTTAAATCAAAAGCTGGGGATGCCACAGGCTCAGTCCTCCCCGGCGCCGCCTGCTACAGCAAAGGGCTGTGGCTCTCAGAAACCAGAAAGCTGGTGTTTGAGCATGGGCCAAAGAAATGGAAAAGGGGGAGGAACAAAAAAAAAAACAAAAAAAACCAACAAAACCAAACCAAACACACACCCCCACACACATTAAAAAGGTGCTAAACAGGGTACAAAACCCACCCTGAGGTAACTTGCAGCATACCAACAACGAAATGGCAACAAATAGGACTGCTGTCTCTTGCTGACCACACCAGACGGAGCTAAAAGGTACATTAAATTGTTGACCAAGTTCAGCAGTAACTGAAGCCATTGTTGAAACGTCCCAACAAAATTCTGCCTAGAAACAGAAAGCCATGGGTTAAACAAATCCGAAATTTCTCAACCAGTATTTTTAATCACTGGCCATGGAAACAAATAGTGATTTTTGCCAGTTAAAGTCAGCTTTAGGTCAAGTGCATGTGACAAGCTTCAAACAGACAAAAGCTGCACAACAGATGTCTTTATCAATTAAAGCTGGGTTAACACAGACTTGACTTCTGTTGAGGCTCCTGAAGGTATTTTACAAAAGAAAAAGAGAAACCCAAGCCACTTCCAGTTCGTCTGTAGTTTCAGGTAAACGCATCAGAAACAAAACGAAACCTGTAGCATTAGTTCCCCGTCTCCCAAATGGGTGCTCTCACTCCTTTCTTTACATCCAGGTGTTACTGAGGGTGGCCCTTACCCTGGGACAATCGGACATCAAACTTGATTGTTGGAAAATCAACAACCAGTATTTGCACAGCTCTCAAGGTTGCGTCCTTACTCTCACTAGTAAGTAAGCATTGCTATAGGCACTGGTGCTTTAAAGTTAGTAAGGTGGATGGAAATACAGCGCGTATATAAATATGAAAAGTACCCATATACATACATTTAGGCAAAGAAACAGTGATGCTATGAATGGTCTCTTCAGGGATGCCAGTAAGATCCACTTTCTTCTTCTTAAATATATAAACAACGCATCAGACTAGAAGTCAGTCCATCAGTTTTCACACAGCTGAGCTGCAGTCGTGACCGAGAATATGGCTTATATTGTGGGCGGGTCGGTTGGAGGACTGCTTGGAAGAATCTGAAGCAGATGTGTTTGCAATGGAAAGCAAAGGCGACATTGCCGAACCATCCGGAGGAAGAGCTGTGGCTATTTCTGGAAACAAAGACGTCAAGTTAAAATTGGATAAGTGCGACGTGTTGGTCATGTGCATGGGCGGCATATCCGGAAGCAAAGGAAAACTCGGCTGAGCGAAACCAACCGGCCTGGGAGGAGACAAAATGGATCCGAAGCGATTGTTTAAACTTCCACTGCTTGGCTTCTCCGTGCTTGGGTTAGGAAACATCTGATTGGGAAAGTAAGGGATAGAAATGTCGTTGGAAAGGGTAGGGTGAGCGGGAGAGTAAGGAGGATAGAAGGATGGCAGGGTATTCTGAGGATCGACGGGGATTAGAGCTGGTGTCCGAGTGGCACTGGGCTGGGTGACGGGTGGGATGAAAGAGGCATTGGCATTTATCGGCGGATTCATGCCACCCTCCGGAATAAAAGGGAATCCGAAATTCTGAGAGAGCGAATGTTGGTCAGGAGCCGCGTTATCGTTGGACACTTGAGGGCCATCAGACATAAACCGGACAATGCTTCCTCTTTTTTCTATCGCAGACTGCTGGCGCCCGAGGATCATGCTGCCGCTGGTGGAGAGAGGAAGATGGGGAAGACTAGGGTCAAAGACGTTGCCATGCCTTTGATTTCCAGAGCGATTCCTCTCAGGCTGACGTATTTTAGAACCTCCGTTATCTTGCAGAGGATGCCTCGACCGCTGAGTTACTGAAGAATTTGGCTGACGAACAGAAGGCTGTCCTTGCTCGCCGTTTCCGTGAGAAACTGCAGGGTGAGGGTGAGTTGGCCTCACAACTCCATGCATGTTGCTAGAAACGGGGGTGTTCATGTGGCTCTTAGTTCCGTGACTGTCCGTCATCCTCATGGGATTGGACTTCTGCACAGAGATGTTTGGGCTTGTATTGCGACCCTGAATATCTCCCGAGGAAGAAGAACTCGAAAAAGGAATATTCAAAGAACTGTTCCTTGTGTTAATTGCACCGATAGACATGTCACAGCTCTCCCTACTCTGGCCATCGCCATCTCGCCGGATGTGGACGCCCTCCCGTGCTGGGGGACAGTTGTACTCAATTGTGGAGGAGGCGCCGCACTGCGCGGTCCTTTGATGTTCTGGGATTGATCTTTGGCTTCCACTAACTTGGTCTCCGAGGTGAGGGGCAAGTAAACTCTGCATAAAACTTTGGTGGCACGTGTTTTCATTATCCCTTGATGGCAGGGTATTTCCTGTTGGGATACCCTGTACTGGCTGGTAGGGCAATCTCTTCTGCCTTTCTATGGATGGCCCGCCATTTTGACCGATTCGAAAAGCTTGCGACTGCATGCCCCTGAGGGATGACACAGAATTACCAATTTCGCTGTTTCTTGAAGCCTGTACGTCGAAATTGCCGGTGGGTTGTTGATTGGGTCCAGCTGGCTTAAATGTCTGACAATCAGAAAGCCGCTGCACATCTGAGCTAACTGGATGGTCGACAGATAAGCGGCCCTGCATGTTATGAATGACCAACCCTTTGTTTCTAGAAACATCAAGGTAGCTTCTCATCTCAAGCTGCTCAGAAACCCTAGGGCCTTGAAGAGATATTCCTATTCTCTGCTCCGAATTAGAGGGCGTCTTCCCAATGAGGGCCTCAGCGGAGTAGCTGGAAACTCTATTTCTTTCCTGCCTGTGAGGGGTGCATGTCATGTCTGATGGCCTGGTGACGATACTTGCCTGGGACACCATTTGCTGCTCTAAACCCCTTGAGGTCATAAGTCTCTGCATCTGATTGTGCCCCGACACGTGTTCAGAAGCTGAACCTTGCTGTCTGCTGCTAACATCTTGCTGCTGTTGATGCATAATATCCTGACTTATATGGCTCTGAGGGTGGTTATGATGGTTTCTGCTCGTTGCGGGATTTTCACAGTTCTTTTCAGGCTGGGAAGCTCCAAAGTGTTGCTGCATCTGCTGCTGCATTTGCTGGTGGTGAGGATGAGGCTGACCACCTTTTTGCCGTGTTTGATCACTCCCGTGGTGTTTTTGCTGCAGAGAAAGTTGTGTGGCTTGTGTTCCCTGGATGAGATTTCGTTTCTTTTGCATCTGCACCTCCTGCTGTATCGTTCGCTGTTGGTGGACGTTGTGCGGTTGAGAATGGACCGTGTTTTCTCCGTGAGTGACGTGGTGCTGCAGCTGATACAAGTGGTGCCTCTCTCTTAACTGACCAGCCTGCTGCTGCTTTAAGTACGGATGATTGCTGTGAAGGTGAGATATGCCTTGAGCGGGAACGTGTTGAATTGGCTGCAAGTGCTGCCCTGCCTGGCCCTGCTGCTCCGAAAGGGAGGGCTGAGAACCGCACTGAACCTCAGGTTGCCTCAAAGCCGGCGCTACGAAGTTGCTGTTTGATGGGAATAACCTATTAAGACCATCCGCGTGCCCTTGATTGCTCACCGACACCACCGAATTGGATGAATTGGGAGGGATCTGACCCACCAGCATCTGCGTTTGATCCGCGATGCTCTCCGGCGTTCGGTTCATCAGGGCCATCCCTTCGAGCCTGATGGGCGTCGTCTGGCACTGCTTTTGCCTCTTGGCCGTAGAAAGCAGAAGGTCGTCTTGAACGGCCCGTTTGGCAGAATCTTTGCGACCCTCGTGATTTTGCTGCTTCAAGTGGGATTCCTGCAGCTGGGGAGCCTGCATGGAGCTTGCCCTAATAGCGTTCAGTTGTTCCTGGGTGTATTCACTCATCATTGCGGGTCCTGGAGACTGGTTGACGTAGGTGCCAGGAGGAAGGGAGAGGCTCACGGTGGCGGGGACGTTTGCTGGCTCTGAAGACTGGGATAAACTCGAACAACTCACAAGGGGATGGACAATGCGACTCTGGTGGATTAAATTATTCACGCTTAAACTGGTTATGCTTGGTGACTGGGAAGTGGAAATCTGCAAAGAAGTGTTTGATGTTTCCACGCTTCCTACAGGGCAGGTTGGCTTTTCAACCTGTCTATCGACATTTGTCTGTACTGTATCCTGAGCACTGAATTTGTTTGGGGCTGCTTCCAACGGCCCCGCATTGTTTTCTTTCACTGGCTGACTCTTAAAGGGCTGTTGCTCTCTCTCCAAAGGTGCAACCTCAGTTGACTTAGAGATGGCATCCCTCATGCTAACCTGTACTCCTCTTCCACCTTTCTCAAGGTTTTCCTGGTCAAAAATAGCTCTTGCTGCAAGAGCTACAATGTCAGTTTGTTCTGAAAAGGTGCAGCTGTTACATGTACTGGTTGAGGTGCTGCTGGTAACGTCTTCTCTGGTGGTATCCGGCAACATGGAAGCAACTGAGAAGCCTCGACTGCTGCCAGAGCTGGTCGACATAGGGGAGTCAGCCTGCCTGCTGGCAATAAGGGAAGCACTGGCTACTTCCTGGTCAGGAATGCAGGAGTGATGCTGGGAGAGAGCATCACCTTCCGTGTTCATCAGCAGGAGTTCCTGCTTCTCAGGCAAATCAACATTTGAGTCTGCCGATTTCGAGTTTTCCATGGGAAAATGAGAATGTTCCCCCGGAACGCTGAAAGAAGAGGTTTTCTCCACAGCTGCTCTTTCTTTCGTGAGATCTGACAGCATTTTGGTTAGACCCTGTCCTTCTAACAGGTCTGCATCTTGCATTACCACCGAGGAAACCTGCGTGACGTCACAGGACTCTGAAATCGTTCCCGCCTTGGAAGCATGACCCGCTGTGCTGCTCTGTGCTGCCGACGTGCCACCACCCTGAGGATCTGTCACATGTGCTTCGCTACGAGAGGACATTAAGGTGCCGGGGGGTTCACAGGGTTTGGGAGACTCCGACAAGGCCGGTGGATGGTTTTGAGCCCCATGGGCCTGCTGGAGAGGAGCAGCATCTTTGGCAGCAGTCGGCGGGACGAGCGCCAGCTGCTCTGACACCACGGACGCCAGCGGGGAGGAAGAGGGGGCTTCTGCTGAGCTCGGCTCGGGGACAGAGCAGGTTTTTGACAGCTGTTCAGAGTTCGCAGCCTCTTTGGAAGGAGAGTCAGAAACGCTGAGGCCGCTTGATGCTGCCACGGCGCTCGCCTGCGACGTGGTTAAAGCTTGTGATGCCGCTGGAGTGTTCTCAAGCAGCCCCTCGGCGTTTGGATGCTTTGCAGCAGAGTCCACCTTCCCCGAGTCTTTGCAAGGAGCTGCTGGGCAGGACACTTTACTGTTGGCTGCTTGGGGTTTCTTTGTACTCGGCTTTTTATTTGTCCTTTTTGCTTTTGCATTGGATGGCAAGGCCGCAGCCGCTTTTTTAGGGGAAGCGTTTATTGGATTAGATGCCCCAGTCAACACCGAAACCTCCGCAGGTGCTGAAGAGGCCACAGAAGTTGGCAACGACACGCAGGTGACTGTGGCGATCTGGTTATTGACCGTCGTGGGGTTGGTAGGGTGGCTGAGAGACAAGTGTAAGCAGCTCTGTCCGGCCATTTGCGAAATGCTTTGATTGAGGTTTGCTAAAGCACCAAACGTATTGAGGGCAACGTTGGTGTTTGGATCCTCGCTGGTGGTGGGTTGAATAATTTGCATAGGGGCTTGATTTGAAGCTCCGGATGAAGACATCACAGGCTGCAACGCGAAAAGCTGCCCGTTCAACGAGATAGTTTGAGGATGCTGTTGGTTTGACATTGTGACTGAAAACGTTTGCGTAGAGCTAGAAGACGCCAAAGAGGATGGTCTGGGTAATATATGGACAAGGTGTTTCCCTCCAAAAGTCTGTGGAAGGGAGGCATTTTGTACGGAGCTGCTGGGGTTTGCGATTGCAGTCGGCCCGTTCACAGGAACTCTTACAGAAGCAGAAGGCTGAGCGGAGAGGAGGGGCAGAGGATTCTGATTAGCAGCTTGTATAATTACAATCTGCTGGCTGACGTTTTGGCTGGGAACTTCCGCCCTCATAATGGGAGGGCACGGAGCGGGGTTTGAAGGCTGGAGAATGATGACATTCTGGTTCGCCGGTGCTCCCGTAACGGCCGAGGCGACCGGCTGAGCCATCTGAATCACCTGCATAGCTGAGTTTAATGGAAGGATGTTTCCTGCAGCCTGAGTTTTAACCTGTGGCTGGCTGATTAATGGCTGCATAGGCAAAGGTGGGCACGAGGGCAAGGTGACTACAATCTGTTCAGCTGCCTGACCATCCCCAGGCAGAGAAGCGTTCAAACTGATACTGGTAGTCAAGGGCCTGCTGTGAGCAGGAGACACGGTGCCAGCGCCGTTAACCGGCTCGTTTAATAGCGCAGTCATGATACCGGACGGCGTTTGGCTTAGAGGCTGAACGGTGTTTCCCGCTAACTGCAAAGTTGTCCACGTGGTCTGTGTGTTTCCAGCTGAAGGCATCCGTGTAAGGCTACTCATGTTTTTCAAGTCTGAAGTACCAACACCCGAAGAACCTGAAAAAGACCAGCAGTTCTCCAAGGGAGGGGCAGGCAGGGCGCTTATTGCTGTCACGGCCTTAACTCCTGCTGCTGTGGAGGTCACAGGCATTCCAGCACTACTGACCGAGTCTGTACTTTTGAGGACATTTACAGAGGACAGCCCATCTGCAGTAGACAGTCTCACAGATGGCACAGAAGCCGTGACTGTGACTGAAATGACAGAGCTTTCCTGAAGGTCGCTCCTAGAAGCGTGTGTGTTTGAGCAAGTTGCATTCACCTGTTGAACTTGGGAGGCTTCTGTGGAGGCACTGGAAGGAAGGCTGATCTCCTGCAGGAGTGTTTTCTTTGTTAATTTAGTGCCCTCCTCCTCATCTTTACTTTTGGGAAGATTTTGATCGTTCTGTGGCGCGTTACGTGAAGAAGAACACTGTAGTTCCTGTTCTGTTGAGGCTCGGGAGGTGCTCTGTGAGCTGGCAGGAGCAGGGCTGAGCTCACCTCGCTCACAGTCTGGGGTGGAAAGTTCAAGAACAGTCCCCACTGGCGCTGTCTGAGTGGGTGTCAGTGGAGAAACTGTAGTCTGAGACCATGGCTTGTTTTCTGTGGGGTAAATACCAGAAATAGTCACAGGAGTCACTAGTTTGCAAGTTCTCTGGACTGGCACAACGTTGGCTGTTTGCTTTTGTAAGTTATGACCGACATTAAACGTTATTCCCTGGACAGATGCTCCCTGGTTATTCCCATTGGGTTGACTCCCGTTTGAGTAGACGATGATGTTCTTCTGAACCTGATCACCAGGAATAACAACCGAGACCTTTGCGTTTTTGAGATTTCCCTTCCAGTGGATCGTAGGGTCATCATAGAGGCAAATATCATTTGCTTTCAGTAGTTCGATGTATCTCCCGTTTTCCTTTTGCAGTTCATCCAGCTGTTTCCGGAGTTTTTTTATCTCCTCAGCTACAAAACAGCGAGAGCACCCCATTACACCAGCCCCAGAGCGAGTACAAGGTAACACTAGCACACCACCTGGAGAGTGAATGCTACGTGCTATTGAAATAAACTGCTCATAATGTATCTCTCCTCAAATGGTTAAAATAACAGAAATGAAGACTCTTACCCCGATAAGCCTCTCTACTGAGCAGGAAAGTGAACGAACTTCACAGACTATTCCGTTACCAATAGCAGGATATGTCAAATTATTTAGTTAGAAAAAACATCAGCACTAATTCAGATGAAACTGAACACTAATCAAATTATTCAATTATTTCAGGAAAGGCGAGCACATTAATTTATCTTTTTATTTTCCCTGCTCCTTTGCAAACACTAAACCTGTTTTTATTTAATTGATAATCTTGTGGCTTTCCAGGACAATTACATCTAAAAATTACATGCAAAATTAAATACAAAGCACTTACATAAAGCCACAAGAATCAGCAATGCACTTGGAGATGCCTCACCTAATAAGGAAAACCACCTACATTTTTCAAACCCAATTACATTGACAAGATAAAAATATTTAGAATTCCACTCTACGGGTAGAAATAAAAATCACAAATTGCAACATTAGCTCTGAGATTATTTCTGTCATACCTCCATCACCGAACTTTAATGCATCTGTTCAAGAAGATTTTATATGACCCACTGTATTTTTATAAAATATGCTGTTATCACTTCTACAGCAGAATAAAAAAAAAATAGCTCTATGCGTGAAGGGAACTTCTATGGAAAAAATCTAACTGAAGTTTGTCAGAAATCATTCTGGACACTACAGCAGAATAAATCAGGATGGAATGTAGTAGATGACGTCACATCACCTATGAGCTCTGTAATTACATCACAACACAATTGCCTCATTGTCTCATAGCTACGTGCAAGAACAAGCACTTGGGCATTCTGTTGGCTTCCTATTTCAAGCTATCCTAAGCAGCTGTAGTTTTCCTGTATGTGCATAATATTCCAGGATTTCCCAATTTGTTGATCCAGGCTTTGTTGTTAGTCCATACTAACAGACACACAGTGTGAGTGACAGAAATTCTAGAGCCTCCAGCAGCATCTGTACTTACCCTGTTCATTGTTCCCTCCATTTAACAGAAGTTCATCGTTTTGTCTCTTCATCTCTGTTATATACTTAAAGGCCTGATCCAGGATCATGTTTTTGCTCTTTAAAAGAAAACATATAACGTATATAAACATAACACATATATTAAAACATAAAACGTATATTAGGAGAAAGATCTATCATTGATAGATCCATTAATGATGAAATTGCACGTGCTCCAAGAGGTCTTTACTTTAAAAATATACTAACCTGAATTATTCTCTGAATATCATTGGGTGGTTTTGGGGTTTTTTTGTGAATTTTTTATTGTTGTTTGGTTGGTTTTTTTAATAAAACACAGGTTTCATGTGTGATACTAACCCTAAAAAGCCATGAGTTTTTACAGAATAAGATTTTCAGTGCTGGAGCTGACATTTTCCAATGCCTGAAGCTAGATACTAGGGCTACAGAAAGGAACAGCAAGCAGCATTGCTGGCTGAGGAGACTAATATTCTCCTTCACTAGTAAACACATACATCACATGAAATTTCCAGGATACTGCCTTGTAAATATTTTATTAGGAAAGAAACAAATGTGGAACAATTATCCAGGGAGACATACGCATAATTTTGAAACTAATATACTGGAGAATATGGAAATAGAAAATCTGCCATAACTCCTTTACCATCTTCCTTTTATGAAACTATGCTTATTCTGTCTGCAAAGCCTCTTGTTCATTTCTTAATTTCTTCTTCTACTGTTCTGTAGGAACAGCCTCTTCTATAAATTGCTGTCTTGAAAAAGACACTTCTGTGCATCAACATCAAACCATTCGTCTTCCTTCATCTTTCACAAGGACACTGTCTTACCTTACTATTATAGCATCACTTCCAGAATTGCTTTCATCCCATTTTATGAAAGGTGACAAAAATAAGCAGGCACACGAGTCTATTTACATCTTGGGACATCCAGTGATCAACCAGCAAAGAGCAGAGATGGGACTGGAGAATGACTCCAAAAATTACCTTGCTTAACCCGTAGCTTTCACCACTCCAGCTTCTTACAGACCACATTAAACAGCACCAGTAAAAAGAGACTTTGACAAACAGGAGTTGCACAACGTAACTGGCAACCCACTGGCCAGATCCAACCTACTTCTGTCTTGCCTCTCAGCCCACCTGCAGAGGAAAGGGTGAGCAGCTGCCCATCTGCTCAGTGTAACAGGGCAGGCAGCAGCCCAGATACAGGATTACATTTCTGTTGTAACTCAACGTTCAGGCACCCTGAAATTTGGGAAGCTGTGGATCAAACGCACGGGCAGACATCAACAAGCTGACCAAATGGCTATGGGAAAATTAGTCTGGCTTACCCCTCAAAAATACTGCACGTATCAACTGAGGAGAAAATCACTCCTGTGTCCAACTTGTATGGTTTCCTTCCTTCAGCTGTCATATGCAATACCTTCACAAAAAAAGCTCAAATCTGTGTAACTGCACTCCTGTGGCCCTGCACTTCCAAAAGGAATTCTATTACAAATCCTTTTTTACATATTAATTCAGACAGTTTTGCCTCCTTCCTAAGACAAATAGCAAAATAAGAATTTTTACTTCTACAGACAAGGAAACATACAAGCATTTCACAGGAAACTCGTACACACCTCTGAACGGACACTCACCTGCTTAAGTGCTGGAGAGCAGGGAATGAGTTCTCCAATTCTGTTTATCCCAGCATTGATCTTCTTCTTTCGATGTCTCTCCACTAAGCAAAAATAATTCATGCTGCGTCAGCTGTTGGGCAAGTCAGCACAACAGCAACACACTGGTACCAATGCAAGGGCTCATAAATACATTATTTTATGACAGACTGGAACCCTTAGTAACTTGACAGGGGAAAAAAAATTGGCTCTAAAGCAAACCTCAGCTATTGGATTAATACTCAGCAGAATTGAGACCTGTAACATCAGAAGCAGTACCTTTAAAAGGTGGGGGGATGTTCTGAACCCCTTTGTGGAAAGCAGTTGCAACCGCAACTCAAAATTCAGGTTTTGTAATGCTTTCTAGCTGTGTTTTATGAAACTCTTTTCACAAAGCAGATTGGTTAAGTTCAAGTATACAGAAAGCAAATAAACCAAGATTATGGAAAGAATCAGTTTCAGATTTGGGAAGGAAACCCATGTCTCTTAAATCCTAATGTCAAGTTTATCACGAAAAGAGAAATAATTTAGATTTTACCACTTTTCAATCTTAATTTTAATTTTTTATTGATGCAGGAGCCAATGCTAAATATGGCTGAATCTCTAGGTATATGGACTCTCAGTTACTCTTGTTTATATTCAAAGATATAATTGTTCTGCAAGGTCTAATTATGACCTTGTAAAGAAAATTTACCTTGTAAAGAAAGTATTTAATGAATAGTATTTCCAGTGAATCACCTATTTTGGAGAAAGTAAAAAAATGCCTTGTTTATAGTCCTCTAGTGGACTCTTCACAAGCTTAAAGAGTGGTGCGAAGGGTCTATGCTACAAGTCTAGCAGTGTAAATACCTTTGGACATGGCTTTTTTCAGACAGTATTAATCTCTATATTTTCCATAGGTATAGTCATCTTCCCACCATAGTCATCTTCTTTCAAATACAGTTCATGTGCTTATTTCCAGAACTAAACAACCAAATGTAATAATGCTCCTACCTGCATTATGTGTCTCCCGGTTTTTCTTCCTGTGAAACATAAAGGGAAACCAGTGAGGTGAAACAGAAGTGAAAAAAATCTGCATATAGATGTTTCTGTTATTATTTCCATTACAGCTAAAATATTAAACATTATATTCTGCACTGTAAGCAAGAATGTAGTAGAAGTCACATTCACAAAGACTGGTTTTAGACATTGGCATGAAATAGTTTCTAACAAAAATTTATTTGGGTTTGTACTTCAATAAATTTCAGCACGAGGCATACTGTAATACCCCATTTAATTAGTGCTACATGTATTTTATAGGGCAGAGGTGGATTTTTGTGTTTCTGTTCAGGAAACAGAACCAGTACCCAATGGTAAATAAGGCCGAATATTAAAAAAAAGTAAAACTAATTTCTGAGCAACAGCATTCATTATTTGTCAGAAATGTTGCTTTTATCAATGAAACAGGAGAAAATGTTACCACACAGATTGATTTTTCCAAACATGTTAGCTTCAAACATCCTGTCTTCTGATATAAATCTGCTTCCTTTGTGTAAGAAACCAGAATTACCATTTCTCTGTAGTTGTTCTTCTTCCCTGCTTCAAAATTCTGTCTGGGTATAATTTGAGCATGTGAGGGTTGTGTTTGTTTTCAGATGGGCACCTGGGATTTCTGGACCGATGGCAACCAGGTCAGAATCACTGTGCAATGACTCAAATTGCTTTGCTGGAAGTCAATAAACCCCAAATGTGTACATATCTAAATCAGATGTACTGTATACATGCAGTAAGCCAAATACTTTCAGGAAGCATAGTAAAGCAAAGCACATGTTTTCTGAAAAAATAAATATTCCAGACAAAAGATTTCTGTCCAGCAGTGCACTCTCAGCCTAGATGTTTGACTAGAGTATGCAAAACTCTGGGGCAGCATCTTCTGCTTTCCCTTTTCACTGTTAGAGCACAGTCCAGATGTTACATGGGATCTGAAGTGAGAATGCAGGATACACGTGGATGATGGGGCGTGTATCCTCTACACTTTGAGTTGATACACATTTATTTCTGATAACTCACCAAAAGCAGTGTGCATCTAGAATAACTTGGACAATGATCACAAGACAGTAATGTTACTGCAGATGGTCAGACCTGGAGTCATTTGCTACGAAATAACGCTTAAAGATGAACATCTTCAAGTCAAATAAATGCCAACTGAAGCCCACAAATATGTTCTACAGCTATTCAAGAAGTGAGAAATCTTCTGCTCCTTGAAAACTTGCACCACCAGAATAGGAATGCATGCAAACTATAATTTAAATGTTTTTTTAAAATTATTTTTATTTTACAGTAAACTACAGTTTTCCCACTTATATGCAAAACAACCATCTGCCAGTCAGAATTGGTCATATATGCTAAATATGGCCAAGGATATAAGAGCTGGCCTTTGATTCCCATTCCCAATACAGAATCCAAAATATTGCATTACTGGAGTAAGAAAGAGCAAGTAAGACAACTGAAAAAAATTCTTTAGGACAAATCAATGTTCTCTCTGAGCTCTTCTCATCATAAATCACATCCTGCATGGCCGGCTACCACATGATGGATGCTGTATTTAACCAGGGGCTGAAGATTCCCCTACCAATTTAGTATTAGATCAACACCCTACTACAAAAGAACTAAAGCCTAAAACAGTTCTAATGAGCTCCCACTCACTTGTAATGAATTTTGGTCAGTGTTGCTGTTCAACCTCAAGATATATTTTGAGTTCCAGCAGAGATTTGCGATGCAAGATCCAGATTCCACCAGGAGTTGAGATCTAATTATTCTAACAAAAAGAGCACAGTGATTCCCCAATATCTACAAGGAGGGTCCACAATAATACAAGGTGCATTTGCATAGAGGTGGCGACAGTTTTATACACAGAGTAGTCACTGTAATAATCAAAGAATCTCTGTTGCCCAGGTGGCCCAGGTAGACATGGCTTTGACAAATAATTTGGCATAGACAGGAGAAGAGAGAAAGGGAGTTTTGCAGCTATGGTTCCCAAAATTTTGGATCGACCCTGGTCAACCCTCAGAACTTGTCGTCAATACCCTTATTGACAAGTTTTTAGATAGAAATCTCATAACTGGGACATGAGCACAGACTACAGAACTACAAAATAGCTGGTTTTTTCCACAGAAACTCACCGATGTTGCTTCTTAGTAGGTGTCTCATTCTCTGTCATCTCTGGCATGGTTTCGGAGAAGAGAGCCTGAAGAAAATTGCAGAAGGAATTAACAACTCCTATACTTTTCTGAATTCTTAGCCCACAACATTTCTTACGTGGTTTTGCCTTTGATCACAAGGACAGGGCCATACTACAACATACGCAGAAGAAACCATCACCTTGATGAAGAGCAGCTGGTCGTGTGAGCATTAAAAATATGGTGCTTTGTGAACTCCCGCTGTCTATGATGAACTGGTTTCCATTTCCTCAATTAGTTTAAATATAAAAACAATTATAATCCCAACTACAAGAAGGAAAATTAGAGTATTTGATTGTTTTTTGAATGGGAGGAGGTACCTCTGAAAGGAGGACTCTCTTTCATCAGCCCTTCCTAACTGAATATGCATTCAATTCCCTGTTCCAAATAAAGCATGAATGCTAAGCAAAATACAAGTTACAATGAGGACATTTTATTAAATACAAATTTAGAGATCTATTAATGTAGTAAATTACAAACTTACTCGCTATTGAATTAATGTATAGCTTAAAATGGCCAAAAAATTACACACTGAGTTTTCAGATATATAAAACTCAGTTAAAAATAAAGTTACGAAATACAGTTTTATATAACAGCCTAATAAACTGCACCTAACTTATCCTCAGCTTGAACACATCAATACCATGTATTTAGGGAAACAAAAACATTATGAAAAAATAAACAAAAGATGAGATTAAATCAATGATGGTCGTATCTACCAGAGGAATGAATTTTAGACGGCGAGTAACATTATATATACTGTAGATGACAGCAGGAAAAAGTAAAAATCTGGTTTTTGATGAGGCTGAAGTCTCTATTTAAATAGTTTCATGCTTCTGCTCAATCCCTCTCCAACCAACCTGTTATTGCAACTCTTCCCATGAACCCTCAGCCTCCTCGTGGCTTCACCTCTCCCTGGCTCCTCCTGGAAAGCTCATCAGCTTCTTTGAACTGGCTTCGTGTCTTTGGGGTATTTGTTTGTTTGTTTGTTTGTACTGTAAGGAAGTGGGGGTGGTTTTTAATATAACTTTCAGATTTTAATGTAAACTGAGCCTACCACTACTGACATGAAAAGAAATTCTTATGAACCAGAAAAGCCAGCCATCTATAGAGCTCCCAAAGCATCGAAGCATATGCTTCAGAGAGGGCTCCGTGCACGTGCCCGTGTGTGCGTAGTGTTAATAGAAATTATCTCTATTGTGCCAAAACAGGACTTGGATGCTGTTCTCCAGTCTTTATACTCTTAAAGGTTCATTGAATGTGGTGGACTCGTTCAGTAAAGATTAACTGAGGAGAAACATTAAGGCTGTTTCCCACTCTATCCCTTCTTTACGTACATTCTCTGTTCTGATGAAGACATGGGAAATGTTGGCAAACCATGAAGTAAAGCAAAGAGGCGATAGATATCCTGTACATAGATCCAGCTTGGGGCACTCAAGAGTGCCTGAAGTTTTCAGGAATGTAATTCAACTCTTCCACCTCCACAACAGTGTTCACAGCATCACAAAATTAGACACAATCCTCCGAGTTGAGTTACAGCATCACACTGTTCCACTGGGAGTTACATACAGCCTACCTGAAACACAGTCACCAAAGACTTCCCTAGCCCATCAGTGGGAGGGCATCACTTTCCATTTATATTTCTTAGAATCATAGAATCATCTGGGCCGGAAGGGACCCTCAAAGGTCATCTAGTCCGACCCCCCCGCAGTCACAGGGAGCCCCCTGCAGTCACAGTCTTGACAGGCTTTGCCACTTTCCATTTATATTTCTTGACAGGTTTTGCTTTCTCCATTCTCACTGACCATGCTGTGCACAAATTATGAAAAAAAACTTGACAGAGTTAACAGAATCTTTTGCTTGGGGAAAAAGTAGTGATGCAACTTCAGCACTTTCATTCACCCTCTCATGAATTATTTTGTGATATTTCATCTTAAAAACAGATTTCTTTTCCTTTAAATCCACCTAGCTTAACTCACTAACAATTTTATTTTTGTTTATATGTAGTAAGACTAGTCCAGTTGGTACCTTTGATCTTCCAAGTTAGTGAAAATTCACAACTCTGAAAGCCAGGGAAGCCAGTTTCCCACCCAACATCTTTAACTTCTCCCTCCTGCGTGCAGCTGGCAATGGGCAGCAATACTCTCCCTGGGAGAGTTTAGCAGATGTGCAATTCTGATTATTAAAAAAAAAACAACACTGCTGGCAACCAGAGAGATGTTCACAGACACGTTGAGGGATTAGGTTCATCAATCACATCTTGTTTCAGTGGGTATTTTTTCAGTTGTGTCAAAGCAGCCCAGCACAATCTGTATCCACTAAGGCTACCAGCAAAGACTGGAGCAGCAGAGTAGCTGGCTGGTAACACCACGCTCTTGTGTGTCCAGCATTAAGACAGTATCACATGTGCCAAGTAAAATAGCTATACATGGGGGCAAAAGGGTCATTTTATTTAATGTAGCATATACAGTACTGTTTCTGTGTAGAGAGGGGGTAAGGAGGTGAGCACAGAGCATGTGGACATGGTTCTGGTACTACAAAGCTCTCAAACGTTATGCTTAGAAAAAGGAAGATGCTGGATTGCATCACGTGCCAGTCATGTACCCCATTTCTTCACTTTTTTGCGCTGTCTGTAAGGACAGAATTGACCTATCCACAGCAGGAAGGTGGGATTCTTCAGAGCTGCTAAAAATATGGGCTTTGAGAATTAAACAAAAGCTGCCTAGGTGGAGACTTCTGCAGGTTCATGAATCATATCTCCAGTGTCTCCATTTCTTCCTTGCAGCTGTTGTATCACCAGAACTGTGACAATGGGGTTTTCTTTACTTCTTCCACCTTGAGTAATATTCCTTCACAGAGAGATTCCTTCACTGATTCTCTAAAGCAAAAGACATATATTTGCTTTGTAAGCTCTGGGGCAAAATGTATTTTAAGTTCTCTCATGAAATACACTCACCTGACTCAGAGAAACACCTTCTGCAGAGAGAATGTAACAAATTCCAAATTCTTCAGTCAGATGACAGAGAAGCAATTCAACATTTTTATTTCTTTAGTACCAAAATTCCCTCAAGCTTTATGTAGTTTACAGCTCTACAATATCAACCTGAAATATCGATTTTAATTTAAATGCAATGTCATTCACAGAAACTATAAGATACTTTGTGTTCTAGAGATTTAAATTTAATGAAATTTAACCTTCTTTACAGTTCTGAAAAAGAAGAACGTAAAAATCAAATTGTCTTATTTGGCAACTTATTTTATGAAATCTTTTCGTCAAAACATGCACTCAGCAGATTTAGTTTTTTAAGAAAAAGTTAGTCTAGATTATTTTATTTGACATTAACTTTTCATTCTTTATTTAGGAAGTGTTTCCAACCCTTACTTTAATTTTTAAAAGAAAGTAATTCTTCAAATCTGTTGTCTTTGGCTGCACAAACCAATCTTCCTCAAATTAGTAAAGCTAGCTCCATCCTTCCGTACGAGGCAGAACGAATCTTTTTAATATGGAGCTACCAGCAGTCCCAATCTGCTACAATCTTACAGTTCTTACTAGTTTTGTACACCTCATGTAGTTAGACATGATTTAAAGCCAAGATTAGTTCCAAGACATAGATAATAACTCCTCAAATGCTATTTTTTTGTTCCTGCAAGACAGTGTCCTCTTCATTCAAGTGACTGTGGAATTCTCTTTTCCAATCTTCTGCGCATATTTTAAAATAAGACAAGCTTCAACCAGGGACTTAATACCAGCTTTTAATCACAAGCAAGGTGCCCTGGAGATAAAAAGACACGATTTACTGCCTTTTCTTTAGTCTCCCTTGAAACATTTCTATTCGAATTTTGCATTATTTAAAATGACTGCAAGAAATTAAACTCGAAAGCTTACTTTTGTAATTGTTACCTACATATACCAATTACTTTTGCCTACAACAGTAAGCTGTTAAGACTATTGTACAGGAAATAGAAAAGAACTCTTTTTCCTGGTAAGAGTAAAAATCCCTTTGATACCTTTCAGTTCGGTTTCTGAGGAAACCAAGGTTTTCTTGATATGGCACCACGTCTCTTCATCCACCCACTCACAGCAACTGCTGGGCTCACTGACTGACCTAAAGGAAACCTCTCAAAGACCCCATCAGTCCCCAGATGTTTACAAAAGCCCCGGACTGAGCAGAGGAGGAGAGTGAAATCAGTGCTAACGCTGCAGGTAAGCTACTGAGTGAATACTGCTGGAGTCTGTCACCAGCTCCGCAGCACGTATGGGCTGGCTGACCTGCTGGTCACAGACTGGTCACAGACTGGTCACATCATGCACCATCTTTTGCCCAGTATGAGCGACTAAAGGGCAGGAGAGAGTTACCTCAACTTTTCACAGAATACACATTCCCAATGCAAACCAGCTGACAGTTTCCAAGGGCAACCAGACCCTTCCCAGAGCTTCTGCAAAAGTTAAGAGAAGAAAACCAATGCCAATAAGCTAAAACCTGTTACACAACACACATTTTTTTTTAAAGTGTCTGCAAATAACAACAGATGGGAAAAAGATGTCACTGCTTTTAGAAATTTTTTCTTTACCTCTTTATTTTTTGTTTTCATTTATAATTTTCGTAATATGAAAGACATAATTGCTTGTGACCATTTACTGACATGCAATTTCAGGACAGCATAGGTGTCAGGTCATTGACCAGACTTGCTTAAGAAACTTCATGGGAAAAAAACCAAACAAAACTTTGCTATTAATCACCTAAAGATACACCTCTCATGTTTATTTTTTTTTATTTTACTGTTGTTGCTCCCCAAGTCTGCCTACATTGTTATAGTCTCATTTATTTTTAATCATTAGAGGAGGGGCAGAGAGAGAGATCGTATCTACTGAACCAAGTCTCTTACTTGCTGATGATGTTCTGAAAACTATTTCAGGAGAGATATCTCTAGACCTTTTGCATCCAGATGTGAGCTGCTGCCACCCTCACACTTTGTGTGGACGATTTTGATGGTACAAACAGACTGGAGTGGCACACATGCTGGTAAAGGAAGATGCCTGTGTCAACTATCTCCTGTGGTCTAGATGGAAGCAAGCATTTGGGAGGTAAAGAACTGTAATTACACAACTATTGCACAACTGAGAATCACAAAGACCAGGGATGTCACCCTAAAGAGTGTCCTCAGCTACTTTCGATCACGGTAAGAGGAAGGTCACTCTTTTCTTTAGGAAAACAAATAGCAATGACCTCAGAAATCCTCATGGTTCCCATGTTCTTAATACATTTTTTTAAAGATTCCTAAGTTACCACATACCAATTTCATGAAGGAAGTGAGAAAGTATGAGGAACATCTCTGAGTTGCAAGCCAGTGCTCATCTCCCTGGTTTTCAATGCCCGGTGATCCACTGTACACTTTAAAATAGAAAATTATTTTCAAATAGAAGGTTGATATCTAATTATGCTACACTTGACAAAGGAATAAAAAAAAAATCCGTTCTGATGGTGAAGGCTAAGTGGATACAAAGTGGACTGCAGACAACTTCCTCCTATGGCAGGCCATCACCTCTATGTGAGTTGGGCTACCTGAATTAAATGACAGATTGCCTGCCCCGTGGCTGAGGCTGAGCGTGCTCATACTCTGGTGCAAGAGTTAGTGAGCCAAACCTTGCTGGCAGCACATTGCCTAAAGAACAAATAATTTCTTTTTCCCCCGAAAGAGCTGTAACATGCAAGTTATCACTATCTCTGAATACTGGGATCAAGTATTACTTATAAATAAGTATTACTTATTTATGAGTAAGGAAGCCATCCACATATAAAAGCTATATTTGAAACCCCCAAAACCAATTGGACAGATGTACAAGCTACAGCTTCTGCAAAAGCCAGTCTAATTCTGCTTTCTGATGTGACCTTACCTCCAAACAAGGAATTTAAAGAACTGTCCTTTATCATAGGGCTTGACAATCAATTTAAAATCAAACCATAAAAACTTTCATTTTGGCCACATTGATGTAGCCAGAATACTACTCTCTGATTCATTTTTTGGTTTTAACCTGAGCTTCCCTTTGCTCTGCCTCTACAAATGATCCTGACGTAGCCTGTCGATAAAATTGTGTGAGGTGTTGAGGAGGTATCAAGTGGTTCTCTGACAGCTACACCAGACACACAGACACATGCTAAACCAACTTGCTGCTACCTCTTGAAGACCCTAACTAACAAGCAGTGCAAAATATCCTAGAACTGAAATGTGCAGGGTATCCATAGAGTTTATATGTAATTTTTTTTTAATTTATCTTTTCAGACACTGGTCATTAAGCACATAGGATTACACAATCAAGTTCTTGAATATTTTACAGCCTTGTGGTTTGAGAAATCTGACACAAACTAAGAACTTGTCAAGGGTTCATGATACAAAAAGCACTGTTGTATGGGTCTTCTCCATAAAGCTCCTTTACAACATGCAGAGGAAATCCATTCTGAGATTTGGTTACAAACACTGACCTTCCAGAGTAAAGGATTTCCCTGTGAATCTTGGTGTGACTAAAGGCAAAAACGGCCAAGGTAGAAGGTGCCATAAAACAGTATTTCAGTTTTAATTTATAATCTGAGCAAACCTACTCCCCAATTCCACTGTAAAGACACGTAATTTCTAAGTACATTGACGTTACAAGAATTAATGAAACTTCCCTTCAACTTTCAGAATCATGGAAACTGACAGCTGTATGGAAGTGCTCCCAAAGCACCTGTCTTCCTTCAGTGGACTGCCACTTCCTTCAGAAAAGGCCAGCTCATTATTCCAGAAGTGGTACTTTCACTATTACCAGCCCTAATGAGCTTTAAAAAAACCCACCAAACACACACACATACACACAGTCTGCCTCCAAAACAAACAAAACCCCCACAACTTTGTAATGTAAATTTCATGCCAGGCTCCTCACAAAAGCAGTCTAACTCTCCTTCACAACCTCAATGGTATTTCACACCTTTACTTCTTAAAGTTGGGGGTTTTTTTTGTGTCCACTGGTCAATTGCTTCAGTTCCAGCAATGAAGAACTCATCTTCTGATCTGGGTGTTTGACAGTTTTAAATAATACTGGCAGGGAAAAAGCTGCAAACTATTTCAATTAGATCTAACACAGAGGTCCAAGCTAAAGATGTCTGAGCCCAGGTGACCAGGGAAAGCAGACACGTTTTCTTAACAACCACTTTCAAAGAAGGAATTTAATAGCAAAACCAATGTATATTAAACACCAGAAAATGGAAGCACTAGGTGCAAATTGATAGGAAACCTAGATTCATTAATTTCACCACTTGATGAACTAGTTATTCAGCTTAGAATTACTGTACATGAGCTATCCAGGGGTAAATCAGACTACTGTAGAAATTTGGCGCTGACAACAGAGGAAAAACTAAAACCAGATTTCCAAGTTATTACTTTGCAGAGGTCTGAAAGGAATGGGTAAAGGGAATGGACAGATTGATACCATGATTCCTGAAAGCTTTGCTTAATTAGAATATCATTCTATAAAATTAAAATGCCTTACCTCCATCTTTTTTTTTTTTTCCTACCACTCTCTGAAATCACCTCCCTGTTGCCACCTGAGAGTGACTAGGTAAAAATATTTTTAAGCAAAACTAGAAGTTGGAGATCTCCATTGTGTTCCCTGGCAAGGGATAGCTCAAACTGTTAGCTTTTCCAAATTAAGGAACACAGTGTCTTCCCATCCCCACCCAAACAGAAGAAAAACCACAAAGTGAGTAAGATGGACTATAAAGCCTCTTGAGTCAATTTACAGGTGGGACTCTCTAGAAGTTGCCAACCACAGCAAATATAAAACACGACCTCAACAGACAGCACCGCTTCGGATAACAATGCTTAATAATCCAAATGATCAGCTGTTGAAACTAAGCATCACTTTTGGTCACTGAGTTAACAAAAAGCCCTCAACTCTTCACCACTTTCATTTAAGTTAACACAGACACCACCTAAGTAGCAGGCAGCTGCCTCCAACAGAAGATGTTTTGAACTTGAGTCCTGCAGAGAGGAAGAGAGAAGAAAGGCTGTGCAAGTGTAGGGTGCACGATTGGTTAAAAGCTCAAAGGCAGAGCAGCCCCCAACTAATTGCAGAGCAAGGAAACTGCAGCTCAGAAGGACAGAGCACATGTGCTGGCTAAATACAGGGGAATATTATACCAAATAAAAATGATCACCATTTTTTTAATACCTTGGATACAAATGGTAACTGCTGCAGTTGTAACTACAGACAGCAAAGACAGACAATGGTCATGTAGGCAAGATGTGACTATAGCACTTTAAATATTGACTTTCAGAATGCAATCTTCTAAGAGTTTCTTAGATTCTGAAACAGGTTAGGGCATTACAGCGTCACAGAACAGTTGAGGCTGGAAAGTACCTCTGGAGGTCATTTCATCCCATCCCTCTGCTCAAGCAGGGCCACCTAGAGCCAGCTACCCAAGACTATGTCCAGACAACTTTTGAGTATCTCCAAGGATGGAGACTCCACAACCTCCCTACGCAATCTGCTCCAGGGCTCATCACCCTCACAGTAAAAAGTATTTCCTGATGTTCAGATGGAGCCTCCTGCATTCCAGTTTGTGTCCATTACCTCTCGTCATTGGGCATCACTGAAAAAAACCTGTCTCCATACCCTTTGGGTATTTATATAGCTTGATGAGATCTCCCTGAGCCTTATCTGCCAAATGCTGAAGGGTCCCAGCTCTCTCAGCCTTTCCTCAGGTGAGAGATGCTCCAGTCTCTTCATCATCTTTGTGGCCCTTCATTGGAGTCTCTCCAGTATGTCCATCTTTCTCTTGTACTGGGTAGCCCAGAACTGGATATGGCACTCCAGGTGTGGCCTCACCAGTGCTGACTAGAGGGGAAGGATCATGTCCCTTGACCTGCTGGCAATATTTTGTTTAATGCACTCCAGGATATCATTTGCCTTCTTTGCAGCAAGGACACATTGCTGGTTCATGTTCAGCTTGGTGTCCATCGGGACACCCAGGTCCTTTTCTGCCAAGCTGCTTTCCAGCTGTGTGGCCCCCAGTATGGGGTTGTTCCTCCCCAGGTACAGGACTCTGCCTTTCACTGTACACTGAAATTGCTTACACTGGTACACAGGTGCTTCTCACAGTGGCAGTGCTAGCTTAATGTTTGTGGAACTATGACCCAAGACGATGTCAAAACGAGTTCAACTTCTCCAATTGCATAGGAAGTCTCCGAATTTGCAACAGGCGAGAGACTTACATAGAAGAATCAAGCTTTTAAACTATAAATACATAATATTTAAACAGCATCTCTGAATATTATGGATCCTCCAATAGTGAAAAAATGAAATGGTGCTCCTTATCTTGTTGCTGATTTGGAGTTGCTCAGTGTTGGGTTAGCACCATTTTATTATTGTAGTAAATGAGTAAAAAGAGCTGTAGTATGGAGCAAAAGGCCATTTACAACCAATCTAAGATTTGTGTTCAATTTCTAGCCAACAACTTCACTGGCGCATGAAAGCAAAGCAGAGTCCAACTTCAAATAGCACGAAGTCAGCGTTCCATAAGCCATCCACTCATTTCAGACTACAGATGCAGCAAGATGCTCCAAATGAACCACTATTTTTCCACTTTAAACTTCAGTTACTTGAAGAAGAAACAAAACTTTTTAAAGTTAAGTTCTCATCTCCCTGTAATACCTTTACACTGCTTTTAATAGTCTCAGCGGCCTAAAGAACAATGTTTTTTCTCAATCTTCTCATGGCACTGCCCACCACGCCAATGACTTCCAGATCACAGGATCTAAGAAACCTGCATTATACCTAAAAGCTAATGTAGCCACACTCCGATCATTCCAGCCTCACTGGAGATGGACCACAAAGATCTCATTTCAGTGCCAGAGTACTGACATGACTTAACAAGTGCTTTTAGATGGTTCTCATTTCACGGTCTTCATCTGGGTCAATTAACCTGACAGAAGTCCAGGTAACTGAGTGAGAAAGGCATTTGCTAACAGGAAGCATGAAACATTTTTAGCAGGCTGCTACTTTCTTCTCTGAATCCTAATGGCATAAATCGTGGCTGAGGTCAAAGATTGCTATCATAGGTCTTGGTTGCAAAAGTAACTCATTCACCTTAAAAGACTAACACCATAGCTTTTCATACAGGAAACAAACTTATTTGTGTATAAACAAACTTGTTTATACACAATTTATCAATCCTGTGCACAATCACTTTTGTGCTTACTTAGAGCACGACAACAGTGCTACACTTGGAAGGTCAAACCAAAGTACACTTTGGACACAGGATATGCACAGATGAAAGCTGGAATTGTATTTTAACCAGCAAGTTGAGTTAGCATTATATAAATTGGGCATTTCTTAATCAGGGAGTTGTGACCTTTACATGCTTTACTGCAATGTGAAACACAGGAAGCCCTACTGCTCAGCCATTCTGTCTGACATGTCTTCACTCGACTTTCCAGATCTCACACACACACACACACACCCACCCCACGTTCTGGCTGATACCCTTCAGAACAGGGAAACATGTTCCTGAGGGACTTCACTTAGTAAAGGTGTCACAAACATAACAGAGATGAAGAATGCTAGCAGAGGAAGTAAGTTATACAGTGACTGGCAATACTAAGGGTGAGCATTCTTCAGGCTAGAGACAAATACAGTACTTCTTAGGAAGCCTGAAAATTACAATTAGACCCATTATCAAATAATTAGGAATATTAAAGCTGTTAGATACTACACACACACATGTTTTACATATCCATTTTCATTTAAACCCACAGCCAGGCACACATCTCCACTGGTGTTTTGATAATCAGGGACAACATTCGATAGTTATTTAATTGAAAAATGACTCATCTGAAACTGTGCTGTGATGTTTACTCGCTATCCTTCAATGTGGCAGAGACTTCATGACAGTTTTGAAAAGTTCATAGAATCATAGAATGGTTTGGTTTTGGAAGGGACCTTAAAGATTATCTAGTTCCAACCACGGGCAGGGACACCTCCCACTAGACCAGATGCTCAAAGTCCCATCCAGCCTGGGATGGGGCAGCCACTGCTTCCCTGGGCAACCTGTTCCAGTGTCTCACCCCCCTCACAGTAAGGAACTGTAATCTAAATCTCCGCTCTTTCAGCTTCAAACCATAATTCCTTGACATGTTGCTACACTTCCTGGCAAAGAGTCCTCCCCATCTCTGCTGTAAGCCCCCTTCAGGAACTGGAAGGATGCTATAAGATCTCCCCAGAGGCCTCTCTTCTCCTAACTGAGAGAAGTGTCAAAACTCTCTCAGCCTGTTTTCATGAGAGAGGTGCTCCAACACTCTGATCGTTTCCACGGCCCTCTGCTGGACCCATCCCAACAGTCTGTATCCCTCTTATGTTGGGGATTTCAAAGCTGGACACAGTATTCCAGGTGGGGTCCCACAAGAGTGGAGTAGGAGGAGACCTTGCTGGGGTCACTCGACCTGCTGGGCACACTTCTTCTTCTTCTGATGCAGCCCAAGATGTGGATGGCTTTCTGGACTGCAAGCGCACATTTTCAGCTCATGTTGAGCTTCTCATCAACCAACACACAAAAGTCCTTCTCCTCAGGGCTCCTCTCAATCCATTCTTCTCCCAACCCGTATTTGTGCTTGGGATTGCTGTGACCCAGATGCAGAACCTTGCACTTGCCCCTGTTGAGCTTCGTGAGGTTTGCACGGGCCCATCTCTCAAACCTGTCCAGGTCCGTGTTCTTACAATGCAAAAAACTATGATTGATTGAGAATCCCTTCATACCAAATGCCATGCTACCTAACCTCCCCCCAGTGCCATGCTACCTAACCTCCCCCCAGTCATGTGTTGTTTACAAAGAACTTGTTAGAAGAACACAAGCACTACTATACAAAAATTAAACAACTGAATGTTTTTGTCAAATGTTGTATGTCCCAGCTCTTGTCATCCCTATTCAATTTGAACCCATGCATTTGTACTAATTCCCATCTAAACTGGATATGGTCGGTTACAATGCCACACACCTTATGCCAACACGCTTTCATAGGGAGGTAGGGGAGAAACCAACAGAAAGAACAACCAACAAAAAACCAGCACTTTAATTCCTCCCCTTAAAGAAGTCAGAAGCATCCTCTACATTCATCCAAGAGAAGACAAGTTGAAAAGCAGCTGGAGTAGCTCAGCCAGCGGCGTCAGCAAAACACATACACTGAATTTCTGCCCTCTTGTTCATAAGATGCCTTTGAAATTTAAGACTAAACTTCAGTTACAACCACGGAGGTCGCGATGCACACAGCAGGCATCTGCTAGCCACACGTCACAGCACTACTTGAGTGACAGTCACTTCACTCTGTCCCTGGTCAGCTCCTGGGAACACTACTTGGAAAACCAAGAATCAAAGCAGCAAAGCAACAACCAAGCACTTACATCCTAATTATCTCCTTGCAGCTGTCAGACTCCTCCAGGATCCATCACCATTTTTCACCTACTCCGTTAAAATCTTCCCACATATCTATAACCTAAAGGAGTAAGTAATATCCAAATACTTTAAAGTTATCAACTGTTCTCATACTGCTTCACATTTGACATGTTATTTTGAACATATGTACCTTAAAATCATACTTACAGGAGCATTTTCTAAGCTTATTTCCCACTTAGTAACAAATGTATTTTCAGTTGTCAAATCTATTTCACACCAAAACGTACCTATGGATCATTATCATGTCAGTAATTGAAAGAATTAAAAATTCTAAATCCTTGTAATAATAACTATTTCCCCATGGGAAGCTTCCTTCTTCCTATTTTTTTGATTATTGCACACAATTCATGAGAGACAAATGATACTCTGCAGTTTGTTAAAGTGCTATGTAATGTAATCACATAAATATGATTGTCTCAAAGGATTGTATATGACAAAGCAAAGCCAATATCACGCTTCCAACCCAAGCTATTACATTACCTGACTTCCAAATGCTTAACTGTGCAATCATTAATTTATTGTTACTAAAAGCATTTAATAATCATACATCTGGGTGGAGTTTAATAGAAGGCCAAGCTATTATGTGAAAAGTAAAAATCAAACCCTGTGATTTTTTTTATGTACTTAGAGCTAGTGACTCAACATAGCACTATTCCCTTCTCCTTCCCCTTACTTCCACCTTTCTCCTACAAACTTCCCTGGACAAACAGCACGGTGTCCTACAGCTGTATTCAGACAGGAGTATGCTGATGGACTCAGTTCACCTCTGCTGTCACAAGAAGCTGGCTTCAAGGTGCCCTGTGCCATGATTGTGATGATCTGCATTTGTTAGATGTTGATTTCCATGAAATTAAAGACTTTTATCTCTCTAGGACCTGGCAAATTTGCTTGAAATTGGCCAGAGAGTTAAGATTACTAGGTGGTGAAGGAATAGACAGAGCCTGTCCGTGAGCCTTCTTTCCTTTGGCAACCAAGCTTTCCAGGGAGATGAAAACACACCCAACAGGAAGAGTTAGTTCCCAGGGACTGAATTCTAAATAAAAACGCTGGGCTTTTACACTGTATGGCGAAGCCTAGAAGTCAGTCAGCTGAGATGTCACACAAGAGCAATGTGACACGCAGAAGCAATGTGCAGGTGACAGAGCACTGGAACAGGCTGCCGAGAGAGGTCATGGAGTCCCCTTCTCTGGAAATTTTCAAGACCTGCCTGGATCCAGTCCTGAGTGATGTGCCCTGGGGAATCCTGCTTGAGCAGGGGAGTTGGACTAGATGATCTCTAGAGGTCCCTTCCGACTCTGACAATTCCACGATCACGCTGAAAAGACGTTAGGGCTGAGAAACAGTGCCCTCCCCGGCGCTAACTTTCTGCAGAGCCATTTATGCCAGTTGTCTCAGATCATTCAAGATTTAAAAAAGGATAAAACACGTAGCCCACTCTCCAAACCCCCGGGTGCCGCCATCCTCTAACGCTCTCTCCGATTCCGTGCACCAGCGCTTGGGGAACTCACCACGCCGGGCCAACCCTTCGCGACCCAAGCAAGGAAACTCGTTCGGGGGCCAAAGCCCGGCCGCCGGCGGTGCCCCCGTAGGAGCACCCGAGGGGCACAAAGGGCCGCGGCGGCGGGGGAGGACACACACACACACTGCACCGCCCCGGCCTGCTCGGCCTCCGCGTCCCCTACCGAAGCCTGGCCCGAGGCCCTCCCCGGTGGGCGAGAAGGCCTAAGGGGGCTCCCAGAGGTGGCGGGAGAGGGGCCGGTGGCCCCCGCGGGCGCCGCCGTCGCCAGGGCGACAGGGCCGAAGCCCCGCGNNCGCGGGGCTTCGGCCCTGTCGCCCTGGCGACGGCGGCGCGCGCAAGGTGTGTGTGGTGGGCGGGGGGGGCGCGCGCCTTTTGCCAACCGCCTCCTCAACGGCAAACGGTCGCCGCGAGGAAGGGAAAAGCGGCCCCGCGTCCCCTCAGTCTCCGTACCGCGGCCCGCTCCCCCCTCTTCCCACTCTCCCGCTCCCCGGTGATTCCGCTCCGAGCGGTCCTACCGCCACCCCGTTCCCCGCAGACACTCACAGGGGGGCTGAGTAGCGGCAGCCCCACCGCGGGGACCATCCCTCAGGAGCGGGCACCCCCCCGTGTCAGCGCGCCGCCGCCGCTGCCTCCACTACGATCCGCCGCCGCTGCCTCCACTACGATCCGCCCCCCTCCTTCTCGGCCTACCCGCGCAGCCCACCCTGCTGCTCGCACGCGCGGCGGGAGGCAGCCAATCCGAGGGCAAGGGTTGAGCTCGCTAGGCCAATCAACGAGGAGGCGGCGGGGAAGGCGTCGCTCGGCTCGGCGGAGGCGGGGCAGAAGCGGCACGGACCAATCGACACCCCAAACATTGGTGGGGCGGCCCAATGGAAGACCAGGCAGGTTGAGACTGGCGTGCGCGCCGTCAACAAGTTACGGTGGCCGAAACAGGAACTATCGGAGACCGGCACTTCAGTCGACCAATGAAAGGGGAGGGAAGCGGCGAGAGGCGGGCGAAAACTCTTAAAGGAGAAGCGACCGCGTCGCACCGCCGTTACCTCAGCGCCGGGTTAAAACCGCCCCTTCCCTCAGCCGGTCACAGACGGCCCGCTCCGCCTCCCCGCCGGCAGCCATCCCTCAGCCCCCGCCACGGCCTCCCCCGCCCTCCTTCCTACCCCGGGTGAGGTGGGGGAAGCCGGGTGAGGGGACGGGCGGCTCCACCCACGGCCGACGGGACCCTCCCCAGGGGGCAGGTAAAAAAACCGTGTTGAGAGAGAATGGGTGGGTTTTTTTCCCCCTATTCAAACTATTTTTCTGTCAGAAATCGCGGCCTTTTAAAAAATTAAAACTCTCAAGCAACGGCTCCAAAGGTCGAACGTTGACTGAGGCAACGCAGGAGTTTGCTTTAGTTGGACAGACCTCACCCATAATATTTATACATGGAAATAGCACCCAGCTTCCTCCACAACCACGGTTCTGCAAAAGGTATTGAGGTTTTTATTTATTTATTTTATTTATTTATTTAAAAAGTCAGCTTGCCAGTCTCCTCACTACAAATGGCAGTTAGCTGTTTATTAGCCCACTTATAAGTGACTCTTGTCTCTTTGCTATTATTAATTCATTAGCAGAATGGGTTGTTTCAATACAAGCCTTATGACAGCCTGTGCTTATTAAGTTCCAAGAAGTAAGACCTTTTGTCCAGCTTCCTCATGAATTAAGTGAGACGATGCTTATTAGAAGCATCATTTCTTCTATTAAATTAGGGACTCAGAATAATTGGCTACCTGAGTGTGCAGTTCCTTGTGTTCAAGGCCAGGCTGGATGGGGCTTTGAGGAACCTGCTCTAGTGGGAGGTGTCCCTGCCCAGGGCAGGCAGCTGGAACTCAATGGTCTCTAAGGTTCCTTTCAACTCTAACCAGTCTATGATCCCTGCTAACACCTCTCTAATTCAATGACCAATCATAGTAAGGCAGCTTCCCATTTCCAGTCTCACTTGTTTCCTTCCACAGATGTTCTGCAACACCTACTTTCTAGAACTCACTTCAAAAGTGTAGGTGATACTGGAGTTGCAAAGCCTCTTCTCTGTGAGACAACCTGAAGGAGCAGAGCTGTGATGTTTAAGCTTTATGGAAAATGTAGATGCCTTTTACCCCCAGAATGCATCTTGTGTCCATATAATTTCCTAAAGCATTATACAACACAGAGCAAGAACAAATTTCTGAAGCATCCAAGAACTTTTCTGCTACTGAAATGAGTCATAGTAGCAATCAGATGTAAAAAAAACCAAACAAAACAAACCAAGACATTTCCTTTTGAATTGCTGCTGCTTGCAAAATAATCTTGCAGCTGACATTAAATATAAGACCCATTTGCCAGCTGCGAAGAAATGTAAGGCTTTTGCTGGTTTTGCAGAGAAATTATGAAGTTACTGTAAATAGCAACTTCACAATGTCAAGTATAAATGTAAACGCACTTTTTCAATTTTTGCATTTGTTAGTTCTGGCATGACACAACCAAAATAGAGGACAAATGAGATAAGAAATACCTGTGCTCCATCAAATTATTCCAATATAAAATGAGTTACTTTTTTTTTCCCCGACTTCTTTTAAAGAGTAGGGTGCTTTTTCAGCGAAGATTTTCACTGAATAGGCAACCCCCACCCAAAGCAGCAAAACCAAGTTTATCTTTTGCCACCATATTGTGCCTGGAGTGTTTGAGCTCATAAATCTTCAGATTACCAGTACAATTAGTTAGATTACAGTAGCAAAAATTCAGCAGCAGGCAAAACTTCACTAGTGAAATCATATAAAACAGGAAATTGTTGAACATCAGTAGCCTGTTTCTGGTAGTGAATTACAGACTAGCAATTATACGGCAAGAGTTTTAAAAAAAACAAACCACAAAACAAAAACACACCACCAAAAAACCAAACAGCTTTTGCACAAACACTTAAAAAGCTTTACATTGACTAGATGACTTCTTGTTAGTGTGACAGGTTAAAAGGAAGAATTTCTTCAGCTTTATTTAAAATAGTGAAGGCATAATACTTGGCTTGGAGTCAAGAATGTAATGAAGAGTAATGGTTTAAGTCCGTATGATACAACACATCAGCTGATAAAAAGGCAATCAGGAGGCAGTTCAGTGCATCTTTCCCCAGGTGCAGGAGTTTTTTGCACTATGGACCATATATGTGCAAGTGAGTGAAAGTTGGCAACTCACTCAGTAGCCCAGAGAACTTAAGACTGTGTTGCCACAAGCCTTCAGGCAAAATGGCAGTAAAACTGAATGCTTTTACTGTATTAAAGCACTGAGGAGTCAGAAAAAAAGACTAGATGGGCTGAACAGGTTTGGAGAACTTCTATGGGAAAAGTAGTATTGGCAAAAACAGATTACAACAATCAGCTGACAGACTGGTTTGTGAGATATTCAAAAGGATTTCACAGGAAAGATCCCTGTCCAAAAGCTCCTAAGTAATCTAAGCTACCACAGGATCAGAGGCTAGTACCCTCACAGGGACAGAGTTGATTAAAAGACAGAAATCACAGGGCACAAAATAAAAGATCAGTTTTCACGCTAGCGGGAGGTCAGGAGTAGAGTCAAAAGAGATTTGTGCTGGGGCCTATATTCCTCAACAATATTTAAAAAAAGGAATTAGTGAGGTGAAAATTTGCTAGAAGTTAGTCAAGGTAATCAGAATGAGGAATGACAGACAAAACTTCTAAGTTTTCTTAGGCACTTTAACTTAACTAAACTTCTAAGGCACTTTAACAACAAATTCTATCCAACACATGTAAATAGAGGGATATACACACTGGGGGAAAAAACAACAATCAGAGTTTTAACGTGAAGTGACTGACTTGACTTACAACTCACTTATTAGATCCTAGCACAGTACCTGTTCTTTAAACAATCATCACAGTAACCAAAAAAAAGCAAAATGTTATAATTAAGAGATAATATCAGACTACAAGTTATTCCAAGGACCCTGTACATACCCAAGTTTGGAATACAAAAATGCAATTGTCTGTAGAAACAAAGTTTTAGGAAAGGGCAACATGAACAATCAGGGTTATCTGCTCATTTTACTGTAAAGGAGCAGCTGAATAGTCTAAACTGTACAGGCTGTTAGAGAGGTGACTGGGATGAGGGTGCAGAAGAAATGAAACATCACAGAGGTCCCTATAAGCCAAGTGATTTGGAGAACAGCTGCAGCAGTTTAAAAGCAATAGCTTTCCAGTTTCTGCAGCTGCTGGTGAGGTTGGAGTGATGAAGGTTGCACTCCTGGTAGCAGTTCAGCTCCAGCTGTGCCTTCCAGGGCCACCAGCAGAGGTCAGGGAAGACAGCTGGTAGCAGCAGCTCAAGACCACAGTCACATTTCAGAGTCTGAGCTTTACTTCTGCATCCTAAAGAACACAGTGACTCAATCTACCAATAAAGCAGTTTCCAGAGGAACTTAAATAAGTCGATAGAATATTTATATGAGCAGAACACAGGATATCCTATAGAATATTTGTGGTAACATTTCTTTTTCCCCAGAAACTGCACCAAAGTGCAACTTCATAAATGGCACTTCAAAACAGGAGAGGAGCAGAAAGAAACTACAGAAAAAAGATACCTTTAACAGAAGAGATTGGAATTGTTAAGACACAAGTTTTACTTAAATAGTTCTGAGAAAAGTCAGTATAGAAGAGTACTTGTTGCATCTTAAGACCAGTTACTTTTACAGATACAGATCAGTTTTCCCAAGGTTGTTGATAAGATTTGCAATAGCTAGAAATTAATTGGAATACTTTAAAATATTTAACCTATGAAGCCCAAACCACAGAATTCTTGCCTCCCCGCTACCTCCACAAGGCCAAGGGTATCTGAGAAAAGGCTCATAACTTCAGGGAAAACCAAACAGACCCCACTCTCCTCCCCTTGTCAGACACCCATGACATTCATCACAGCAGGCCAACTCTGGTCATGATAGAAATCTTCCAAGTTACACAGTTTATGTGAAACATCTGGGAAATATTCTATATCTGAAATCAGAGGGAAACAAACTGCAAAAAATGCACAAGCCAAGCCATAAGTGACATAACTCAAATAGTGCACGTTTATTTTGAACGGTATTTCGAAAGAGTTCGAGAAAAACAAAAACATGCTCCTGATGTACAACAAGGGCAATGATATAGATTAAAAATGGACCATCTTATTGTAAAGAATTTGCTCCCCCTGCAACTTAACTTGTAACATTGAGAATGCACCTGTAAACTGCATACAGCATACCTTTGACTAAATCTTAACTCAAGAGACCAGGGGTGGTCTTAGCCAAATTAATCAGGAAGCAGTTGCAGATTCAAAAGAAACATCCAAGTCAGCAAACACTTTACAAAACACAGACTTTGTGCATAGCAGCTGACCCTGGATTACAACATGGGGGAGAATAAAACAATTTGGAGAATCAAATTTTTACTAGACACAGGGCACCATCAAGAATTAACGAAATATCACATAAGTTTGTTTCAGTTGTAGCAGTATGTCATATTTAGTCGGCAGGTTTAACTATTAGCTGCATCGTGTAAACTCAGCCAGTTTCTGCATACACAAAATAAAATCTCTCCCTTCCCCCTCCCAAAAAATGAGGGATACCTCTCCTGGATGATTCTTCTTCCCCTGTACCATGGTTTCCTCTAGTAGGAGTCTTTTTTGTAGATAATATCTTCATATTTCAACCGATGTATGATGTATGACAAAACCAGTTGCAGAGATTCAGGAATAACTCACATATACACAATTTACATTCTAAAGTTGTTAGTCGCATACATTTTTCTTGCTAGATCTTCATCCAGAAAAGGAAGTGCTGGTGTTTCTTTTTCCACTGAAACTCCCAACTTTAAAAAAATTTATTTGTTCAGAAGCTGCTATTTTCAAGCTAAAAGGAGGTCCTGCTGCAGCAACAACCAAAGTAACTGAAGTTCTCTGCAGTAAGCCCATACTTCACAAAATTACAATGTCTCTGGGTAACAGCACTAAGATACAGCATTCTCTTCCCCACTCAACAGAGCTGATACACTAATAAAGTACAACTGTTTGTCACTCGCCCTTATCCATGTACAGGGAACACAGCTTTCTATGAGATTGAGATTAAACCTTGTGTTCAAGATTCAACAACCGTTTTCCAGGATTAATAGCCTGGGAAAAGGAGCCTTATTATTTGTGGTTACTCTCTCTTCCACCTCCTACAAAACATTTTATGAGAAGTTACAATGAGGCAAGTTTGCTGTGGAATAGGAGCTTTACAATTTGTTTTCAGGGATACATTCATAGAATGATGGCAGCCCAAAGCAAAAAGAGACAGAAACAAAGGTTAACCCAAGTAAGTTCAGACATCAGACTCGTACTTTTAAACCTGAAGGAAAACTGTCCGTGAAACACACTGATTTGTGGAAGCCTACGACAACAGCAAATCCTAAGAGTTCATATCCCCACACCCATCTACCCAACCCATACACTTACCACTTAGTTCTAGAAGAATGAAGAGCACTTTGCTTGGCACCAGAGGCAGCTATGGTCTGAGTTACAGCTGTGCTGCACAGACATCCTCAAATACAATACTATCTCTCTCCCTCCATGTATTATTACTCTTGGTTTGGTCTACACATGGCCAGGGAAACTATGTTGGCATATGACAAGCTAATTGTGCTTCAATGCATCCCTCTTCTAGAAAGATGCTGGAACTGCCAACGTAACCAGTGTAAGCAGGTCCTAGCAGTCCTAAAAATAAGCTTTTGTCAAAACTAGGCTGCCTCTGGCCAAGGAAACCGTTTGCATCTTGCTAGCCAGAGTCTGCCACTGAGTGTTGCAAACACAGGTGCTCAGGCCATGCAAAGGGGCTTTGTTGTTAAAGATCTGCCCGACCCCGAGACTCAATTAGTGCAAACCCAGCAAATAGAGGAGCCGTTATCCAGCACAGGGCTGACAAGATGCATTCCAAGAAACATCACACACCTCTGGGAAAGGAAAAGTAATTCTGGAGCAGCTTGTATAGCCACCCTTGGGTATCAAAGACCACATAATGTGCAACGAGGGGTGCCATCCCTTGCCTCACCACAACTCCTGTCTTGAAATCCTTAGTTCCCAAGTCACCCTCAACCTTGAATGACTGGACAGCACCTACTAACCAGATGTATGCTGCAATGGAGGTTGGAGGCTTTCAAAGTGGATGAAGTCAACATCCAGATTAAATTTTAAAAAACAAACAGGAAAGGAATGCAGTTCAATATCTATTTGGGGGATGGGGTAGGTCGGTGTTGTCTCAGCTCAGTGCACTTTCCCAGGTGCTTGGAGAAGAGTCCAAGCTCAAGTTGGTATTTTGTATTGGCATACATGAAATCGCTGGCAACAGTGCATAGAAAGGAGCACTGATATTCAGGCAAACAAAGCATGAAAGGATGCAAAGCAGAGCTTAGTAGAGTTTTCTGTAGCTTTGAGGTTACAGTACTAGGAAGAAGCCAGTCAGCCTATTTTCCAAACCCATAAAATGCTCTAATATACACTGCTTTCTCTGGTGCTCCACGAACATCCTCTCATGAGAGGAGAACTGCATTATTACCACTGAATGGGGAAAGAGGAAAAGAACCTTCAAAGGAGCAAACTGTGCAGCTCTTCACCACCTCCTCCCAAAGGAGGGCATAAACACAGCAAGCCAAGCCAATCCCAAGCAAATCCAGCAGACCCCTGCAAAGCTATGTGATTAGGGTCAGATTTGTGTTTGCCTTCTCAGCCTTCCTGCCTGGTTTCCTCAACCCTTGCCTCATCTCAGATTTGTCACCACAGATTTGTAACAAATTTATCTGGAGACAGAGGCTTGCCTTACGCTATCAAAGCTGGTGAGGTGGTCACAGTCACTTTTCCCATCCCAACAACACAGATAAAACTAACTTTCAATGAGCCCTACAGCATTTCACCCATTTTTAAAGCAAGGGTCTTGCCTCAGGGTTCATATTTTTACAAGATTACTCTTGTCAACACCAGATCTAGCTCTTACTCTGGCAGAAGTCTGCTGGGAGGCGAGTAAATGAAAATAAGATAAAACAAAGACCACTCTAAACCCTCCTCTCAGTCAGTTAAGAAATGTAGCACCAGCTTGGGTGAGGAGTATTTAAAAAAAGCATTAAAAAAGATTAGCCCAGGCAGAATGAAAAGGTATGGTAAAGTAGCCCACCCTTCTCAGCAAAAGATGGAGGAAAAAGCCATACTCAAAAATATTGGGAAGAACTAAACATACTTTCTTGAAGCGGGGGGGATTAAAAGAAAGAGTGGGAAATATTGAAGTAACATTCAAACATTGGGGGGGAGTAAAGTACCCTGTAGGTTATAAAAAACACAATAATGTAGGAGTCAAAGGACAAGATATTGCTTTTCCTTTCCCCCCTCATTGGATTTACATTCTGCTTACTGAAAGAGATAATTCTGAAGGAAACTTGTCATCAGGATAACCTGCTCAAGCCCTCCACACCTCAAACTTAAGAGATCTGCACACCTTTTCCCACCCCAACAACAACAAAAAAACCCCAAAACCCAAAAACCCCCAAAACCGAAAAAAAAAACCAACCAGAAAGGAGAGCTAAAAAAAAAAACAAACCCAGCAAACCAACCCCAAACATGATTGGAAAATCCTTGGAAGAAGCATTACATTTTGTTGGAGAGAGGTCAAGAAAAAAAAAAATATTAAGAGGATGAAGGGGTGGAGAAAAAAAACTATAAAAACAAAAATCAAGAGGCCTCTCTTTCCTTATTTGGCGACAAGCAAGTGCAAGAAAGTGTTCGTTGGGGTTTTGTTCAGTTGTCGGTCTTTTGCACATCTGCGTTCTGGCCAAGACAAGGGGCTTTGAGGTTTTTCTGCAGCACATGAGCATCTGCGGGCTCTATCCTCTTGTAGTAGTTTTTCTTCGTCTCAATGATCTCAAAGCCAAACTTTCTGTAGAAGTCAATTGCAGACTCATTGCTGATCTGGACATGCCTGGGACAAAAAAGAGGATAGAGAGACAGGTGTCAGAACTTCCTGCAGTGCAGCATTCTCCCTCCCCAGTCTGAACAGTCAAAGATAAGAAAAGGAGCTCTCTAGACAGAGGCAGGAACGATGGTATAAGTTCAGGACTGGAAATTTTGGTCTCCCCAGATCAGTCCCGAGCTCGCACACACCTCCTGGAGGGCCTGTGGCAAACATTCTGAAAAGTAGCAAATGTTTCCCCTCAGTAAAGCTCTTTTAAGGAACACAAGTAGCAGAGAGACTCTGAAGAATTACTAGCTCAGTAACTTCAATTTTTCTTAATCTGGAAGTGACAGATATTTTGTGGAAATATGTAACAAAATTTCACCGTAGAGCCAATTTTAACTTCCTCTAGTGACCCTTCTTACATGAGCAAATGACAATTGGATGATAGTACACAGTACAACACAAAACTGGCATTTGTATTTGGTGGGATTTTAACTCCTTGCTCACTGCTAACTATCCCTCTCCTCATAAAAAGCTACCTCATCCCAAAGAAAAATGGGAACAGGAAGTCCCTATCTCCCCATCTCCCCCAGAGTTTTACAGCTCTTGCTAACATACTTCAAGAATTTCAAGGTCTCCAAGACAAATAGCATCAGTTCTTCATTCTAAGCAACTAGGACATTTACTTGCACAAGTTCTACCAAAAAAAAAAAAAAAGATTTTTGACTCAGCAAAAGGCATTCATTAAACACTCCCAAAATTCAGTGGACACTGCACAAGCTCATGAATCACTTTGTCATGACAACATGCTGCATAATTGTAGAACCAAAGCAACTCTGGAAGCAACCGCAGAACAAAACAAAAGACCTTAGTGTTAAGCCAAATAAACACCAAATAGCTAAAAGGAAGCTTCATAATAATGACAAATTTAGCTACTGATACCAAATTGGGTGCTAAGCTGCACAGTATGTTCAGATAGAAGATGCACAAGCAACAGGCATAGTAGCAAAAAAAAAAAAAAATCAATGGACCTCTAAAAGAACTGTGTTATGCCCAACTCCAGGGTCTATTTATTGTCATGTCTACTCTGGGAAGTGAAAATAAGGATTACAAAGGATTTGGGTTTTGCATTAAAACCAGCATGCAGTTCCTTCACTGTGCACACAGTGCAAAAGCAAAAAGGAAACCCTGTGCCAACTAGCAGGCATCTGAGAGAGAATTCATTACCATTTGTCTGAGGAGAGCAGGAATACAAGCTAAAAGCAGCTTTACTTGAACTCCTTTTTAAAACACCTGTTACTCATAGAGATGGCACAAAGCTACAACAGGAGAGGTCTTGGAAGACTTTGCATCTCCTTGACAGAGGGGGGCTAAGCTTGAAGAGAAAGTCATTTATAGTGATATCAGTGTCCAAGACACTTGTCACTAAGCATCTTCAACAGTCCTGATGAGATCAGGCTGCAGTTCTGTGGCAACTTAAGTCCATCCAAGCTGTACCTGCTATGGGATTCTCCACAGCAGTGCACCATGCTTGGACTGGTGTAAGCAAGCAGAGAAGTGCTCTGGCCAAAACCAATATCAGCTCACTTGATATTCACACAGACAGCAATGAACAGGAAAAAGCAGAACTGTGCAGCCAGCAGCAAAGCTTTTACATCTATGGGTTTCAGGCTCTATTAGGATGGTGGTGCTCTTTTAAGCACCTGTGTCCTCTACCCCAGTGCTTGTTCTCACGCCTACATCATACCAAGTGCTTATGGTGACACACAGTTGATACAAGTAATATTAAAAAATAAATCACAAAACACAGCACCTCCCCCACCCCCTGCAAAAAAACCCACAACCCCAACACCCGACATACTAAAACCAAAAACACCACCCAGAAACAAACCCAAAAATCAGTTTCCACAGCTAGGTCAAGTCACTGACCTAGTTTACTGTGCTGCTGCACAAAGAGCTGACCTGGCACCACACGAGAATGGGAATAAGCAGTTGTGCCTTGCTGCTGAATGAGAACCTAGAGTGCTTGCAAGCACCTGGCATCTGATGTGCTAACCTACACAGTACTGTCATAAAAGACAGACAGCAAATATATAAGAACTGCATACAAGATTTGCAATATTTTCCATTCTGAGGATGACACTATGGTAAAAAAAAATAATTCACAAATATATATATTTTTTAAGTTGTACAGTGTAATTCTGCTATAGAATATAATTTTGTAGCTAAATTACTTTCAAATTCAGCAAATTTGAAGAAGCTTTTGGTTTTCTCAGCCTCACACAAGCCCAGAATATGACCCCAAGCTTTCCTGCCAGTACTTACAAGACACTTCACGATCCCAATGAAGTACTAAAAATTCTCTTGAATCTCTCTCTCCATTTGCTCCCATATACGTCTCTATCATTTCTCTAAAAAATGCATGAATGTAACTCATTTACTTACAGATAGATGTTGTCAAAAGTGCCATCTTTTTCACAGATGTTTAAGACATGATTCAACATTTTAGTTCCTGCCAAAAGGTAAAGGGATAATTAAGAAAACCACAAATGCACCATCAAGTCTGTACTTAGCTAAGGGCTTCCTTAAGGACAGGCAGGTTAACTGTAGGTAGGCCAAAATGAGAGCTTGTGAGAACTAGGAAAGGCAAATAAACCATGGTCCTTCTGACTGCTCACAACATTTAATTTGTTTTTTCTTTGGAGAAAAATAACCCAACAGCCCAGAAACATACACATAAAGCAGCTTATTTAAATACTGGCTTCAAGGTCTCAAGTCACCTCAAGGTATGGTCAAAACAATATAAAGCAGTAAGAGTATTAGTTAAGTGTTTTCTAATAAAGGCATAGTGAAGTAACTGAAAATAAAGTTATCTTTTCATTCCAGTTTGTCACAGCAGATTACCAAAAGGTCTTGATTAATTTGCTATGAATTTGCTACATTGAGAAAATTGCCATATAGACAGGAAGCAGGTACTACTCCAAATAAGGAATACTCAGTAGTGATAAAAAATAAATAGAAAATACCCTTCATTTAGAAGAGTGAAGAAATAAACCAATGAAGGAATTTTGTGTTCTACTTATACACGACTTGCATACTGACTGCATACCTCTGACAAATTCATATCTCTGTGCATCAATTTTCACAGCTGTAGAAGCAGAGTGTTTACATCACAGTATGATAATATGATTAAGACTAAAATAATCTCAAATCCTGAATTAGAAAGTTCTACAAAAAGCCCATTTCTGAAAAGTAGGGGGGGGACACACCATCAGAAGAAGTCATACTCTTTCCCCAAAGTCCCTTCCACCCTTCCAAAGAAATCAGTGTTCTGAAAGTGTCTTGGTTAAAGATTTGAAAGACCACTTTGAAGGCTGCACAGCAATATGGATATTTTCGATGACTCAAATACAAAAAAAGGATCCTCCTTACCTATTCCTAGCCTTCGGTAAGGTGCCAGGCATCCGAGTGTCATGATGTACAGTCTCTTCTGGTTCTGGGAATGATCCACCCTACAGCACACTGCTCCCACTGCAATATCATTGAAATAGGCTGCCAGAGAAGAAAACAGTGTTATCAGTCACCAGTCTCAAACGGTACAAACCTTCCTTTCCCCTTGCTATTTCTCCCATCCAGATAAAAATATCATACATACATTGTGGCTTAACACTTGCAGTGAAGTTACCAATGGTGCTTTGACACAGTGATTGGCTTATTACAGTTCAAACCAACCAGCAATGACATCAGGAGGTAAGCTGTCTGCACACATCAAGTTTTCTGCTGTAACAGAAAACATATTCATTCCCAGTAAAATGGAATCTATTTAGAACACAAACCCTCTTAAGTTGGGACTCCGGCTTTTTTTGAGGTTCTCAAGTGGTTGGTTATTTTTCATTATATAAAACAACAAAATAGAAGGATCTGCTATTCAAAACCATTATGTATAGCAACGATGAGCACTTCTGCCACCATAGCCCACAATTAATGGCAAGAACATTTGTACCTAATTTGGCTAGCTCTCCAACCTCCAGTACATCCTTGTAGAACTTGTCATTGTAGCTGACAGGAAAAATGACCTGGTTTAGCCTCTTCAGCTGCTTAATGTTGTGTGGCGTCACATCTCCCAGCTCGATCCGGCTACTGAAACAAATCAAAACATGCTTAACATCTGACACGCTGCAAAATTTCTGATAATCAGTTCAATACATTGTTCAAACCATACAATTAAGTCTTTTGTTGGTGGCTGTTTTAACTCCATCAGCCACCAAACCCCATTTCAGTCAGTACTCTCCAGTCAGAAGTTTCTTAGGCCACACTTAACAGCAATGTCCCATAGAATATGTGTGATTTTATTGGGTGGAAGACAGGAGAACACTAATCTCTCTAAGAGTATTATCTTTACTTTAAACTCGTTAATTTCCTCACTGATCATCAAGATCACAGGGAAGGGAGAAACCCAAACCCAACAAACAAAAGGTGGGAGGGACAGAAGGCTAGAATAGAGACCAAGAAAATGAAACGCTTAGCCATGCTTCAAACACAGTCTTAATTTTACCACCTATCAATATAAAGCTTATGCTTAGACAAAGTTGTTACAAGACCTCTGGCTTGAAAAAGCAACAATACTGTCTGCAGCAAACTCCTATTAAGCCTCTTAATATGAACTGTGCCACCGTCAAGGTGATAGATGCCTCTATTATGATCACAACTAAAGTCATTCTTCCTGTTGACCAAGAGCAGAACCACAACCTTAAAATACCAGTACTGCACTGACTTATACTGAGAAGAAGCAGACTAAGCCTTTTTCTAAGACTGACTTCCAGACAAAAACACTACATATACAGAAGAAAATTTAAAAAAAAAAATTTAAAAATGTATTATTAGCTGATTAGTTGCTCATATTACCCAAGCCAATTTCTTGAGTGCAAGTAGAAAGTTTTAACAGGGACTACAAGACTGAAAGATTGAAAAAAAAACCCCAAAACCAAACCACCACCACCAAAATAATATTTTCCCAAATGGTCACCACAATATATAGGCAGGTACAAAGCCAATGCATGCAGAGTTAGAAATGTACACAAATCCAGGTTAATCTCTGCCTTGTTTTACTGAATACATACAGGCAACTAGATTGTTTCCTGCTCAAACGTTGATAAAGACACTGTTTGCGGGTTTTTTTTTTTAAAGTAAAATTCTATTTTCAAAAAAAGGGAGTTTTCAAAAGTTCTTTCACATCAGGCTTCAAAGTTCATTCTAGTAATGTGCAGCAGCTACTTTCTATCGCCAATGCCTCTTGTGCCCGTGCAGCTTGTTTTTTTCAGATAGGTTGATGCCTGGGACACAACAGCACAGATTAATTTAAATAATACAGTGAAACAAAGATGATAAAATAACCAACAACTATTTCCTTCAAGAACTGTACCAAGCAATGCGGAGTATAATCTACTGCTTCCTGTCATCTCCTTCTGCCAGCCTCCTGTGCTCTGTCACTTGCCATTCCCTTGTTGCTCGAGAGTTGCACCAGGGCCAGTAATTTATCAGGGAGGATAACAGCAAAAAAAATTTGGGGAAACACCGCAGGAAGCATAAATCAATATGCTAAATATGTCTTCTTAAATCCTATGTACTCAAACCATAAATTGCTTTGATGTATAACACTAGCTGATTAAATCAGCACCACATCTATTACACACAAAAGCATCTAATAAGCAAATTAAATGAGGACAGGGAAAGGAAGCCCCACATCAGGAGAGTTCACCGCTTTGCCTGAGGACAGTGTGGTTAAAGTGCCACTTGTGTAAAAACACAGGAAAGCTGGCACTGCTGCTGAAAGCATCAATCTTGCTGTCCCCAAGCCACTTGTTTTCATCTTCTTGCTGGCACAAACATTTGTGCAACAATGTGGTGAACCAACCTCAATTAAAACTAACCAAGCAAAAAAAAAAAAAAAAAAGTTCTGGTTTAACCCACATCAGTCCCCCATTGGGTTTACCACACATCTTGTGCCAGCATAAAGAGGAAAAAAAACTGCCAGAGGCAGAACCGGTCTGTTCTTAAGCAGAAGTGCCAGCTTATCCCAGTTTAACCTGCAAGACAAGCACAAAGATCATTCAGCTTATAGATGATTTTGTGCTATAGCTTATAATTTACTGAACAACGCGCACTTTGAACCTAAGGGCTTAAAACTACCCCAGCCTCAACAAGATAATGCACCTGTAACGAATGACACAAAATGGTCACCCATTTCCTTTCATTAGGGTAATGGAAACAGCTTTGGTGGGGGGTGTTTGGTTTTTTTTTTTTCTTCTTTTGTTTGCCTTTTGTTTTTTAATAGCTATTTACAAGTAGACCCACTTCTTCAAGTTAACTCTCAACCAAATCAGTAACTAAGTTTACTGTATCAGCTAAGGCCTCATCAGACCAGTCCTGTGCATTCCAGTTGAGTATAGGCTGTACCAGAAATACTTAACCTCTGCTGTTGTAAATAAAAAACCATAAATCATGACCTCAAATTACCATGAGAGAACATAAAGATGTAGGAAGAACCTGAAGCGCCCAAAACAGAATTCTTTAACAGATTGTTTTATTCTATTATTCCAGTAATATTCATGGAAGACACACTTACTGCTGGCATCCTACATCTCAAATAACACTCCACAGAGCACACAACAGTTAATGGTAGTCATTTTAGGCATCAAAGCTTCTGGACCAAGTCAGCCACCCCATCCCAAGAAACTGTTTTTATTATGAATGAATGAGGGATTCTTGGCTCATCATATCAGACCTCTTATCACCTAGATGGATTCCCACCAGGCCTCTGAAGCCACTTAAACACCTTCCCTTGCAAGGCTGTTCCTAAGCTACCATTATTCTCAGTGCTAAACTTTCTTCTGATTTCCATTCCAAACATACTCAAGTTCTACCTGTATGCTGTCTCTCACTGCTCATTAGCTTCACTAGCTGATGGCTACCAACACACCATATCCCACATGCCTTTTCAGAAAGCTACCATGACCTGTTTATACTTTCCTTCTTGTAACTAAAGCCAACCTCCTGGCCTCCTCTTTTAAGACCGACTCTTAATTCCTACTATTGTCATAGTAGCTCTTCTTTCCATTCCTTGCCATTAATCTTCCTTAAACATGGCTAACCAAAACTGCTTACAGCACCCCAAATACTTACTATTGCCTTGTACAACAGCAGTAAAGTTTTTCCATCTCTGCCGGAAGCATTTTCCTGACATATGCTAGGACTATGTTTGCATTTCTCCCAACTGCAAATACCATGACTCAGTTACTGAGCAAAAAGCACACAGAGACTTCCCTAGTGAAGGAAAGCGGTTTCTAGTGTGTAAGGCACACACACTCTGCTCGTTACCAGCACACAGTGACACTGCCCAGAGATGTAAGAGCAGCAGTGAAGAGTCATCCACAAAAAACCAGTGGAAGTGGGACTTTATTGAGGTGACATGCAGTTACTGGAACTGAATGCATGCCCAGAACATCAGCATCAACGTTCCTGCTCTTGCATGCCAGTGCACCAAGATCCTTCAGGCTCTTGCTAGAAAAAAACCTCACACTTTTTGTAAGACTGAATGCAATCCAATCAGTCCTCTCCCTGTATTCCTGTCTGAAAGTAACAGGCTACATGAGACATTAGCTTATGCTAAGGCTGCCTTTTGCTTCTCAATGTATACCGGAGGAGAACTGCTATACAGAACGACAGCTGAAGACAAAGCCTATTTCCAGAGTTACAGTTCAAGAGACAACACAAATTCAGTCCCAGGGAATAGGAAGTGTTGAACACTAGTTCAGAATCAACATCAGGGAAAAAAAAAAAGGGGGGGGGGGAATTCTGAGTTTCTTAATGCTGTAACAATCTCAGTCTCATTCAACTTTAAATAGTGCAAGTCTCTCCCCAGAGGGATGTGCCTGACTGAAACAGATCTCGGTGTAACTGATAGCTCAGCCCAGGCTTATTGAAGGCATCTGCCATGCTAAATTTAGCAGAGCCATATCTGCAACTCACAAAACTTACCGAGGTATCATCAAACAGTCAGGAGAGGGAGCACAGGGGAGAAAAGGGCCCTAACAAATTAGAGGATTTCAGAGAAGGTTTGTCACCCTCTAAGCAGCCAACTAGCTTTATTGCTTCTATTTTGGCTTCCAAGTCAAAGCAGGAGTCTAGACAGGATAATCCACTCATAAAATAAAACCAAACCAGAGCTATGAAAGCTATAGACCTGAAGGGTGTGGCTTTGCTTGGATTAAACTCCAAAGCCAAAAGAGCCTCTATAGTGTTTTTGGGTTTTTTTTTTCTTTTTTTTTTTTTTTTGTAAAACAGATGAGCTGTCTTGCTAGGTGCACAAGTTAGTCTAGTTCTCGTGGGCAGACAGGTATGTCTTCAATTATCTAAAAGATCTGCAGACTGTAAATCTACTCTTTTTCGCTTGTCAGAAAACCAGAAGGATAAGTAAAAACCTAGCATGCAAAAAGTCTTACCAATTTGCTTTTGAGCCCTGCTGATTTTCTTTAGCCCCACTTGCTACTGAAAACATGTATTTACATGACACCTGATACCCGACTGGAAGTTACTCACAGCTGTGTGCTGGATCGTAGAAGGGCACAATGATGTACAGAAGAAAGCTAAGCAATTTTAGAATTAGAATTAACAGAAGACTTCACTCAAGACTCGTCATTCAACTGGATCTCAGTGTGAATAGGTTTCACTAGCATGCATCATAATTCTCCAAGACATACTTCAGACTCTCCTCGCCTCTCTCCTTTATAGTAAAAAAATACAGTGTGTTACAGTCAAGGTTTCTTCAGCACATCTGAGTAATTCACTCTGCTTCAGCAGAGGAAACCTGACCATTGTACAAAAGACTGGCCTGTCTTCACAGGCAAGAAGTAGAGTTACACTATAACAGCCCCACAGTTTTCCCAGCTGAAACCTGTTCTTCAAGAGTTGTACTAGATCTCAAATCTAGATTCAACTCTGATCTCAAAAAAAAAAGAAAAAAAAAAAGGTAACCCTAAAGCTAAAATAACCATAAAATCGTGAAGCATCTCAACTGTATGATTATGTAAGTGCAAGGGGGAGACAATGAGGTCATTTCAACAAGTGTCAACCAAAAAAAAAAAAAGACTTTCACAAGAAAATTAAAAGCTACCTTGTTCTACAGCTGGATACAAAGAGCAAGAATGACCATGCCCAGCTGACAGGATTTTCAAACTCCAAAATATCAGAAATAAATGTAATTGGTCTGGAGCAGAAAAGCAGCCATACATACATCACTTAGTATCCCGTAACACTCAGCTGCTTCAGAGCACCTCAAGAAGCAAAGGCTCAGATGCTGTATCTGCCTCTACCAGGTGCATCAAATCCGGTGAAAGAGGAAGCAACTGCGATCACACAGCAGATAGAGAGCTGCCAGAAATCCTAGTTCTCCACTGCTGGTCTAACCACTGTTCCTCATGAGGCAAGTAAGCTTACAAGAACATTCAGATTCTGGAGCAGAAGTACTTCACCAGTTTGAAACAACTTACCTCAAAATTAGTTTTGCAACTCCACTACCAACACCTTGAGACATCTTAGAAGTTACTGTCCCTTTCCCTACCTTCAGCGTCCCTGGATATAACAATTATAACCCCTACTTGCCTCCCAGGAGATCATGAGCCTTCACTAATTATTCATTAAATACCTGATGATCCTCAGGTGAGAACAGAAGCTCAACTTCAAATTTTAAACAGAAGTGATGCTGGGTTCACAAGGTGCCTTATTTACATAAATCTGTACAGCTCAGAGGCACTTCTTGTACTTCTGTTTGGTGACAAACTGCAGAATTGCCGTATCAGAAGAAAGGCATTACCTGCTTCACACAAAATATTTTTCTAAGTCACTGAAACACTTTTCTTTACAAATGCCTGTGTAGCAAAGAAAAAATAGCAGGTCATTGCGGGTCTCCTGCCTATACTTCAGATTTCAGTCCCAAGGTTGGTGGGCTTTTAAGGTGTTCAAAGCATGCATTATATAAAGAACAGACTGTGAAAAATTAACAAAATGTACTATCAGCTTTATGCACCTACCTTCAGGTATGTCTTGCTTCATTGCAAGCACCTAACTTAAAAGCACAAAAAGACTACTCCACTGTGCTTTCCTTTTGCCAGTTTCAAATAATGAATTGTTTTCAAATGAAAGTCTGTGGTAAAGAACTACCTATTAAAAAATGAAGAAATCTTTAATTGCATTTTTTAACGTAATTTGTGATCTTTACCCACAAGAAATTCCCAGTGCCATGTCGAGAAAACTTCCACAGTCAAATTGCTGCCCTGACTCTCAAGAGAAGATAAATAAAATCAGATGGTGGAAATGGGAATTTTTTTTCAGGGATAGAGATTCTAGTCTGCTAAGGGCCAAAAATCACATGGAGCCTGGAAAAGAACGAGGAGAGGGAGAAGGAAGGCCAAATAAGCTCAGGAAGCACTTAATGCATCAAGATCTTCCCGTGCAGCATGGTATTTTCAATCCATTAAAAAAAAAATAATTATTTTGCCCCCAGGAAAATTCAAATATCTTAATCTTAGTCACCTAGTGACAGTGTTCTGGAAGTGGTTTTGGCTCTATTTTCTATAAAGCCTCATTTACTTTCCTTCCCATAATGAATTAATTCAATATGCTTTAACACAAATACACAGTTACCCCATTTCAATGCTGCTCTTCTCTGCTCTCAGGTCTTCAAGTCCAAGAGTCTCCAAAGAACCAGCAATTCTTCTATGGATAGACTGCTTCTCTTCCCCCCCTCCACTTCCTCACCTCAAATCTCCCTCCTGACAAGCTTTTGCTGCTCTGAAACTACCACATAGGTCATTTCTTCCCTACTTTCTGCTCTCTGCTGAAAGAAATCTTGACCTTGCTTGTCTCACTTGGAGCAGAAGGGATGCACTTCTCTCTTATCAATCCCCAAACAAATATAAAGATCCGACTTCTCCTGTCCTTTCCTCCTCCTCTGGGTAAAAATATCTAGCGCCTTCTCAGATTATTGGTCTGAACACTTCTAATGCTTGCCAAATGGGCAGGCTCTTCAACTTCTGAATCATTTCCACTTGGATAAAAGTATTTCTTTGGCTCAACCATCACCCATTATTCCCCATTTTAGAAGAGATTTAATGTGGCAAAGGAGGATGCATCATTTCTCTTGTCTTCAGGAGATGGCAGCAGAGTCTGTGGCATTTGGTGATTAACTAAAGATAGTACTTTTTTCACAGAAGAAATGTCCCAACATAGCAAGCCAACCTATATACTAAGAAGCCACATACACATGTAAAGAGAATTTAATGGTCAAACACCACTCAAAAGCCAAGACTGAGTTCTAAAGTGCTTCAATAAATCGGCTACAATTCCTATGCCAACTTCCTATCCTCCCAATCCTTCCTACTTCATGGAACGTTTTAATCTAGTTATGGAATTAAATTCAGAGTAGTAAGAGTTATAAATTGGGTTAAAGAACCTATAATAAGCTACACTAAGTTTTTATAAACTTAATATAGAAGATATTATGCTATTTGTAAGAACGCATATAGGGAAGGTCTAAATTTACCATCCATGAGATTAAATGCAGAAAGTATAGCTCATGCTTTGACACTTCTAGGTTCAGAAAAATCCCAAAACCAAACAATGATTTTCAAGCTCAATTATCTTTTTTATCCTGCCTCCAGTGCATATGACAATTCAGCAGTTTTCTCATAAAACTTGGAACTTCCTCCTGTATACATTAAGCTTAGCACCGTGCTTTGCAAATGGAAACAACTCAACAATTCTGCACAAACTCTGTAATACTAACTCAGAGGAGTTAAAAAAAAACCCAAAACAACAAAACACTTCTCTGTTCTCATGAGAAACCTTCAGGACCTTGAAGGGTTTACTTTGTGAACCCAGGCAAAACAAGCAGAGATATCAGAGCTTACCCGTAACGACTCACCATACTTTAAATACACTATTGTTATTTTTCTGTAATGCTCAGTATTCCCCAGACGTGATGTCTCTTCTACAAAAGGCAGCTAGAACAGCACTAGCCTGCCAGGCCTCTCAGTTATGAAGTTCTCTACGGCAGCAGCTACTTTCTGTGTAGCATCTAGTCTGAAGGGCTCTTCTGTAACAAGTCAGAAACTACAAAGCTTAAGACTTAACTGCAACACATACAAGTATAGAGGCATTTTCCTGCAAGTTTCTTACAGAAAATGGTCAACGTGACAAAATAACACATATGCACAGGAGCCCAGAGCACCAGGCCCTGCCTGTAAGATGCACTACAGGCTCTATCCATGAGCTGACACTCCTGGTCACGTAGCAGGTACAAGCACACAATGGAGTACACTCCTGGTGCAGTGTGGTTTTTAGGTAAGGGCAGCAGGAAAAGGCTGGATGACACGTTCTCACAGGCTTCATCTGAGCTGCACAAGGTCAGGAAAGCATCCTTATTCTAAAAGCTCAAAAGGCCACAGGCAGCAAACAGAAAACGCTCGAGAATCAATGCAATGGTTAATGGCTGGACTCAACGATCTTAAGGGTCTCTTCCAACCTAGAAAATTCTATGATTTTATTTTTTCTCTCCTTGAAACCAGTAGCATAACAACCATAAAGACAATGTAAAACCACCGAGCAATGAGTGAATCAACATGGTAAAAGCAGTAAAGCTCAGGGAGTATTATTTACATCTGCTCTACAAAAACAGGGAAATTACTACAGACAGTAGAACCCAAGTCTCTCCCACTGGTATTTTCCCTCATGCAAATCCAGTGCTAAAATAGATTTTCAAATTCCAGAACTAACAATAACAACATTTAGGAACACAATAAATGAAAAAAGAAATTAAACTAGAGAATCATGCAGTTCACTGACAGAACACTGAATTACATCAGTTTTTCAACTCACACTTTAAAAAAAAAAAAAGAAATTATACATAACAAGTGTCTAAACTATTAATCTCATTCAGGAGATGAGGATAGAGTGAACATACAGCCACGTACCACAAAAGCAAGTGGGAGGTGATAGCAACTATCAGTTCAGAAGCTGGCATTTAACTCATTAAATAACAGAAAACCCACAAAACCTTAAGCAGCTCAGAAAGCAAAAAAAATCTTTCACAATCTCTGAAACTAGTAGACGTCCTCTGTAAAAGAAGTCACCTAGTCTCAAATACCCTGATGACAGAGACACTGGAGCCCATATGCATTATTCACACACTGCTCCGTATTATTTTGAATTCAGAGAGCTAAGGAGGGCTGCAAGCAACACACATCAACTACACAATCACTTTTAGAGCTGAAGTTTCAAAATGTCAGTGAACTTGCCAGTATCTTTTTTAATTCTTTCTCTGCCAAAGCAGACTGTTCATAATTACAGCTAATGTTACAGTTATGGGTCTTAGTGCTCCCAAAATTATCTCAGCATTTTGTGGTGTGAGTTACTATGTAACACACTCCCAGAAAAAGTTCTCAGATGGAGTCAGTTTGTTCGAAAGAACTGATCCACAATTTTGGATTCAATACTGAAGACAGATCAGATCCCATCAAGCACCACATTAGTTTCTGTATGTTGGAAGTCAAAGCTTTAGATCTATTTTTGGACCTATCTTCTGACAGTACTTGTTTTTTAGGGATCTTCTCCGATCTTCATAGCTTCACTAATAATTTGGTTTTGTTCCAGGGTACCCCTATGTAATGTAATATATTCCTTTTGAAGTCTTCATCTAGTCCTTTGATTTTCTCATTGTATTTAAATTGGGTTATTTTTCAATTCAAGTTCTATCAGCCTATTTGCCTCAATCTGAATTTTTTGATAACACCTGGATTCAATATGAAGATTTGTGATGCTGCACAAGAACTTGATGTGTGGTGCTAACAGTATTCTGACAAGTCAGGAATATGTTGCTCTTCAAAGAGATGAGGAAGTACCAGAAAAGTGAAAAGCGAGGACAGACCCCCAAAAGATCCATTTTAATTGAATTGGGATAAAACTGCCTGTAAGTGAAAGTAAAGGAAATAAAGTTTGGTGCTCTGGAAGCAGAAAAGGGCCATGTGCTTTTTCCTCCATAGCTTTTTATTTAACAACAACAACAAAAAAGTTACAAAAAGTAAGTATTGAGCAGCGCAAGCAAAGCCAGGGCTCAGCCCCTACAGGAACACCACAGCATGGCAGACAGATCTGGCTGCGACCTGCCAGGAGACCTCCAGAACTCTGACCTGACACACCTGGGCTGCTTTCCACCTCACACATCCAAGCCCCAGCAACCCTGTTCCTCAATCAGAGCTGACATACAGCCAAAGCGGAGCTAAGCTGTAGAAAACAGCAGAAAAGTTAATGGAGGATAAAAGGAAACCCAGTTTCATCAAGAGCGGTGTTGAACAACAATCACATCAACTGCCACTTCATCTTGGCTCATCAGTGCTGCTGTTCTTCTTGCAAACTCTGTCATCCTCATTATAAGGTGACTAAGAGGCAGGGTGCCCCGCTTCATGTAGGGTGGTGCAGGTGAATAAAGAGTTGCCTGATATCCCAAACACACCTATTTAATGTCAGCTGAGAGTCAGTTTACTTGCAGATGTCACTGCACCTCCTTCTGCAGATACCTGTGAGTCCCTCACAATGCCTGAAGCTCCTTGCATGCTGCAAGAAATAGCTAATTATCTGTTGTCATAGTGTGACCTCACCCCAGCTGCTAATAAGCTAAAACCTCTTACCATTTCTTAGTAAAAGCTTAAGTGCCTCAGCTTCCATTCACCCTGCCTTAAGCTGCCAAACTGGAATAATACCCAGCATTGCATAACACCAGTATCAAGGGGACTGGTTTAACACTCCTTTTGAGAAACAGCTATGGAAAACTTCCTTTGCGCGTATGAAGAAACTGAGGCACGGAGTGGAAGGATCATGTTTTGTGGAGCGCAGGTGATGCTGAAATCAATAAACGTTAGGGGATTTAAACAAAAAAAAAAAAATAAATGGGAAAGCCTGTCCCAAAGTGACCCGTGCAAGGTCGGGCAGGTCATCTGACACCGGAGCAGAACCGCGACTCTAAAAGGCCTCTGGTCTCCTGTTCAAACACGGCACCTCGCTGCCTCTACTGAGCAGGAAACGGAGTGTTTTTAGCCGCCCGCATCTGAAATCTCTAGGTTTTCAAGAGCCACCCAGAAGCGAAACCAGGCGGAGAGCAGCGCGCTACAAAATCAGATGCAAAATACAGCTCGTTTTCCTCCATCCACGTTGTTACGGCCTCCCCCCAGAGAAACACTTAAAAGGCTGAAGCCAACAGCAGCGCTAAGGGGACGGTACAAACAATAGCGCTGCAAAACCACTTCGTCCGAGGCCGGCAGCTTCTCCCCCCCCTCTCCTCCCCCCCGCAGACTCCGCAGCGCTTCTTCGCTGCCCAAGTACGACAGAGCAGGCGGTATCCCCCCCTCTCCCCCCCCGCAGCCGGCTGCCTCCTCTTCCTCCCTTCGTGTCGCAGGCGGACACGGCCCGCAAGCCGAAATACCGCTCCGGAGTACGAAAAGCCGACGCGTCCCAGAGCTGGGCTGAGCACGGAGTTTTCGCTCCGGCAGCGGAACGGCGGGGGGGGGAAGGCGTGCTCCCACGGGGAGCTGTTGCTCCGCTGAGGGGGAACCACCGAGCAGTGCGGGGACCGCCGGCTTTTCCTCCCGCAAAAAGGGGTTCCTCTGACCCCAGCTCCTCCGCTCTTAGAGAGCGGGAGAGACGCAGCCACCCCCAGCCCTAAGACGGCGGCGACTGCCGGAGGCGGCGGTGGCGGCACCGCTCGGCCTTCCTCCGCCTCCCGCCGAGGCGCGGCGCCGCCCGCCCGCCCGCCGCGTCTGGACCGCGCCGCCCGGGCCCGCCCCGCTTTCCCCCCGGTGGCCAGCGAGGCGGCACAGCCCGGGCGCGCGCCGCCGCCCTGTCACGGCTGGTCCGGGCCCGCACTCACCCCTTCATGGTGCGGCCGCGGCCTAGCCGACGGCGGCGACGTCGTCGGTAGCTGCGTGCAGGGCCCGACGGTGCAGCTTCGGCCTCCTCCCCCTCTTCGGCCCGGGCAGCGCGGGCGGCTCAGCCTCCTGCTCCCGCGCCCGCTCCACATGGGCCTCCGTCCGTCCCTCCGCCGCCCCGCCCCCGTGACCCTTCACCTCACGCCGCGCGCGCCCCCGCCTGCCACCTCCCCGGCATGACCCCTCACCCTCCCTTCCCCCCCGCCCCTTCCCCGCTTCCTTCCCGCCCCCGCTGCGCACGCGCCGTGCCAGTCCTTCGCCTGGCGGAGAGGAGGAGAGGGCGGAGCGGCGCCGCACGGCGGCGCCGTCATCGTTCCGCCCCCCCCCCCCCGCAGCGTGACCCAGGGGAGGGGCGGCACGAGGCGGTGCATCTCGCCACGTGGTGTGGAGCTGGCCAATCGCGCGCGCGTCCCTGCCGGCTCGCGCGGGCGGCCGAATGCGGGCCTGATCTGGGGGAGGGTGGGTTTGAAGCTGTGCCCGGAAGTAGGCGCGGCGCATGCGCGCGGGGACACCCGGCGTCAGCTGATCGAGCGCCGCCTCTGCCGCCGCCGCCGCCGCCGCCGCCGCAGGAGAAGGGAGTGGGGTTTCGGGTCTGCCGGCGCTGGCCGCAGGTGAGGCGTCTCTCTCCATCCTTCCCTGCCCCGCGCCTGTCGCCACCTCCTCTTCAAGGCGTTCCCGCTCGCTGCCCCCCTCCCTTCTGCCCCGTTATCTCTTCGGGAGGGGCAGTGGTGGTGGCGGCCTCTCCGCCGAGCCGTCCTCTGAGGGGAGTGCGCGCGGTCACCCCCCCCCCCCCCCCCCCCCCCCCCCCCCCCCCGCGGGGGGGGGGGCGCGCGGTCCCCCCCCCCCCCCCCCGCCAACGGCCGCCCCCCGCCTTGGTCAGTGGTCCTTGGGGGGGCGACAGGACCCGCTAAAGCGCGTTTGATGGAGCCCGGTGACTCCCGGGCAGCGGGCAGGGCCCCCCGGGCGGCCGACCTTCACCTCTCGGCCCACCTGCCCCGGGGCGCGGTGAAGGTAGAAGGCTGAGCTGCGAGCGGCCTGTTCAGCTCCCGCTGAGGGGAGTTGTCCGCAGGGAGACGTTCGTTCCCCAGCGTCAAAGCCTGCCGGTGGCGGCCGTGCTGTATCCCGGTCCGGTTCATCGGGGAGAAACGGCCTGGAAAGCAAAGCGGCCCCTTGATGTAGAGTTATACCGAATGAAAAAGCTGCTGAGCGCTCTCAGAGGCGCTCAACGAGATATCCCCGGGATATGCAAGAATCCATTAACAAGAGAAGTGGTGACAGTGCCCGGTCACTCCACCATCTTGGGTGGGTGGAACTGAATCTTTCTGGGCCTTGCCGGTAGCCCTGTAGTGAGCGAGCAGCAAGGTTATGGAACAGGAACGATGCTCCTGGCTTCTGACTGCAACTCTTCCTTAGTAAAAGGGCCCGCCTGTTTTGCAGTTGAAAACACTGATGGCAAATCAAATGAGTTTCCTATTCCTGTAGTCGATGCCAAAATCCTGATTTAGATGAAGTGTCCCAAACATCACACTTAGAATTCACTTAGACAAGAAAGAAATTGTAAGTGACTGGGTTCTGGGTGATACTGTACACATTACAGATATCTGTGAGTATATGACACGTGTGTATCCAGATCTATCCATTCAATGCAGTTGCCCAAAGTGATTTCTTTGTAAGATTTCACTGGTTTCCATCAGAGAATTTGTACTCCATCTGGGAATAAAAGCAATTTGATGATAGTCTTATTCATTGTAATGCAATACTTCAGCAAAGTACACTGGCTATTTGATCTAGCATGGTATTTCAAATGCTAATAGTACTTGATGAAGTAGAGAGGTGGTGGAAAAGAGGAAAACCTGCTGACAGCATGCTAAAGGTGGTTTATTAGACCACCCGTTTAAAGCACTAAAGTGAGAACGTGCCGAGTGCAGGTTGGCATTTGCAGGTGGAAGTTTGAATAACTGAGGCAGATCCTCAGTAAATTGTAAGTTGTTTTATTTGTCCTGACTTTGGCACTTTGCATGACTGCAGCAGCCGAGTGGCTTCTCTATACAGTACTTTTAAAGGCCTTTTAAATGAGCAGCAAGGATAAATATTTAATAGTATGTGCATTTTATTATTTTCTACTTAAGAATACATGAAGTAAGATCGGTGTCTACAGGTCTTTGAGTTACCAGAAATATTGCAGATTACTTTTGCTGTGCTTGTCTGTTTATGATGTCAAGTCTTCTGGAAAAGAGTTTTACTCTCTCATGTGGGGGAAAAAATAGGACTAAATTTGTCATCAGGGGGCAGAGCATGGTGTTCAGAAATAATAAACCACCATGGACATCAATTTGAGAGGATGAGGAAGGAGAAATTGAGGCAATGCTGGAAAATAACTGCTGGCATCAGCTGACTGTTTAAATGGGGGTTGAAGTCTTCTGTTGCAATAGAAACACAAGATCTCCATTTCCTGTAAATGCAGCTTTTCCATGTTCCAAATCAAGAACTGTTTTCTACAGACAGTCCTGATATTAGGGTTGAGCCATGAATGATGAGTACTTGTTTAATTTTTATTGAGTGTTAGTTTAGCTTTAGCTTTTATTTTGGTTTGAGTATATATTAACTGTTTTATACCTCACTAATCCTGACTTACAAAGTCTGCAGCCTTCAGTGTGCTTCTGTTTTCTGATTTTTTTCCCAGTATGACTTTGTGCATTTATCTTCCAGGCACACGTGGGTATTGGTATTGCACATTATCATCCAAAGCCACTATAGACCAGCAGATTACTGGATGATTCCCCTGGAGATACATTTAGAGTCACTGTGCTTCACCCCTTGTGTTTTGATACCATAATACTGTGTCTTTGAATTCCTGAGCCCTGAAAATTCCTACTGATGTTTTTCCCTTGTGCTTTTAATTGCTTGTTTATGAACTAAAGCTGTGTTCCTAATTAGACATATCTGGCCTTTTAAAGAGTAAAAGGATTACAGGATAAACCTAGTTGATATCTTTGGTTACTTTGGCATTGACCAAAAAATGTTATGTGCTATTGCTAGCCAAGTAATAGTCACTCTTTTTTTTTTTTTTTTCTGTTTTTTTGGAAAAACCCACATTGCCTGGATCTGAAATAAATTTTCTTTCCTCTATACTTGTATCATTGGTTATAAAGAAAAGCTTGGGAGGGGGGAGGGTGGATTAGGCTTGGAAATATTGAGGTATTGTTGAACAATGGTATCCACATGATTTTTTTAGAATGGAACTATACCAAGGGAAACAGTGGATGTAGTCAACTGGAATATCATGCTAGTTCACTCTTACTCACTATCTTAAAACATGTGACTTCTTTAGCCTTCCAGCTGGACAGAAAGAAATAGGGATCTACTCCAGCAGAGGAAGCGGAATGAATCTAAACTTTTCACCTTTTCTTCCTGTACAGATTAAGCCAGCAATCACCTAAAGGTCCAACATGCAAAACTGGCTTAGACTGGATCTTTTGATTGTCACTGTTGTACCTTCTTTTATGTTCTGAAAAGGTTTTTTTGTTCTTTTTGTTGTGTTCACTCCCTGCTCCTCTTTGAAAGTGGACTGCTAAGCTCATACTAAGTTCTAGTAGGAGCTAAAGGTTTTGTCATATCTCATGGCAATAAGTTCTACAATCTCATCTTTTTGGTTTGGTTACATTTCATCTGTGCATTTATTTGTCCTGTTTTTGTCAAATCCTCCCAAAATTAAACTCCCCTACTTCTTAGGAAGATTGACCATTTGCTGCTTTTTAGACTTTGGTGTATTATAGAATCATAGAATGTGTTGAGTTGGAAGGGACCTTTAAAGGTCATATAGTCCGACACCCCTGCAGTAAGCAGGGACATCTTTAACTAAATCAGTTTGCTCGGAGCCTCATCAAGCCTGACCTTGAATGTCTCCAGGGATGGGGCCTCCACCACCTCTCTGGGCAACCTGTTCCAATGTCTCACCACCCTCATTGTAAAGAAATTTTTCCTAATGTCTAACCTAAACCTGCCCTGCTCTAGTTTAAAACCATTGCCCTTCGTCTTATCACTGCGTGCCCTTGCAAACAGTCCCTCCACAACTTCCTTGTAGGCTCCCTTAAGTTAATGGAAGGCCACTATAAGGTTTTACATTGCTCTATAACAAGCTTTGCCTTAAAATATCTGTCTTTACTGAAATGATACACATGCTCTGAAAACCAGTAAGATGTATATGAATACTGAAGGTCATTGTCTGAAAGATTTTGTTACTGTCAGTTGACCAAATGGCAGATGGAGATCAGTTTTAGCTGCTGAAGTTATTTTCTTGGTTCATCAGCTTGAATATGCCTCTGAGCTTGTGTAACCATAAATTTCACTCCCTTTAGAAATAATTTGCCTGACAGTGGTTTAATACATGCATGGTGCCTGTTGACAGGTATTCGGTTTTGTCGTAGTTTGCAGCATTTTGGAGAGTCCATTGTGGATGCCCTAAAATGTTTGAGTCAGAAGTGATCAGGAAATACTAAACTTAGTATGGGAAGCTGCCATCATGGTCACGTTTTTATAGCACCGGGCTTTTTGCGTTAGCTGTCTGACATCTGTTTAATTCTGAGGAGAATAATTTTAAAGACTGTTGCTGCCCCAGTGTTCTGAGACTTGTCCTGCTGATCAGTTACATGAACTAAAATGCCTGCCAAAAATAGACCCATTGCAGATGTGAGTGCTTAAGAGAAGTGGTGTTCCTTGGGGGTATGTCTGTAATGTGAAAGTTTTATCATTGTCCTTCTTAATCACTTGAAGATCGCTCATGTTGCAAGAATTCTCATGGCCAAGTTGCTGTGCTGGTAAGTTTTAGCTGACCAATCTGTCCACCTAACTCTGTCTGTGAGATGGCAAAATGCCAAAAATCCGCAGTGTGAAAATGTAGCGTTCCCCATCTTTAGGATGGTATAAGCTACACAAGCATGCTGGAGTTGTTTGCTGGTTTTTTAGGAACCATGGAAAAGATAGGTGGTCTGAATGTCTTTGCTACTGGTCTGCGAATGTCTAACCTAAACCTGCCCTGTGTCCTAAGAATGAAAAGGAGTCTTCCTGTGGTTGGGATGGTCGGGTTTGATGAAGGATAGAAAGGTTATGGGAAAAAAGATTAGCTTTAGAGAGAGAATTAAAAATGCCTTTTTAATTAACAGTTTATTGTAGGTGGAGATAACCCTTTTGGGTATGCAAGTTTCATTTACCAGCCTGAAGAATTACTTGCTTACTTTTTAATATTTTAATCTAGCAAAGAATCTGCACCTTACAAGAAGTTCAGTTAGTGGGACAAACATTTGGTTATTCTCATTATTACACTGTATAATTGTTTTGTTTGTGACTGTGAAAGTCATACCTTCAAAAGCAATTCTAAAAAACTAAAATGGTATTTCTGGCTAAATGCATATAAGGTTGGTAAGGATTTCTAAAAAGGCAATTCTATTATGTGAATTTCTTCTAGATCCTTGAGGTCTTGCAGTTTTGTTATAAGATAAATTTGCATCACCTTGTAGATATTCAGACAACCACCACAATATGTAGTTTAAACAATGTTAAAATTTAATATGCTGGAGGGACTCTGGCTATTCTAAAGAAGCTGTAAATACTTCAGGTAATTGAATATAAAATCTCCAAATGTGACTTAACTTGCTTTAGAACTTAAAAAAAATTTCCATCACAGGAAATGTCAACCTTAACTTAATTTCCTTTTACTGGAATCCAGTGCCATATGTGTGTTGTGATTCCAACCAGGTGTTTCATTACACCAAAGTGCTGTAAAAGAGTACTTCTATCTGCTAGGCATATTAGATCTTTCTCAAAGACATTCATGCAAACATGCTCTTCAAACTAGCTGTCAAATACCTCACATAGTAAAATGAAGATTCCATAATATTTCTACTTTAAGGATTCCTCTGGAAGTTAAGTGTAACGATGAAACGCTTATTCAAACTTGTGCTTGCTATTTTAGCAATTGCATTAAGGGACAAGAGGTTGGATAGTGGTGAGGCTCATAGAAGAGCTGGTGTGTTTTAATGAGCCCAGATTACTAATATAGTTCTGCATGTAAAACTGAGCCTGACCTGCAAATCTAGAAATAGTTGTTTTATGAGATTGCACACCTTTTGTCCCTTAAACTAACAATCTTTGACTAGTTAGAAGCAACTGTACTGAACTGTAGTTGTTTGCTGCTATAATTGTTAACAACTTTGTGTTAATTTCATTTTGATGTTTGTCATCTTAAAGGTTAGAGCAACAAGAAATATTTTGAGTGACAATGCCAAATGTACCTAAAGGTAGAGTGACTTTTGTTTAATAAAACCAAGGGTAGGTTTTAGCTTTGCAGTAATGACAGTTAATGAAAACATTGCTCATCTCGAGGAAATGACTGAGCTTTGCATTAAGCAGATGACTGCAGAACTTTCCAGCCCCCAGCAGTTAGATGACAGGATCAGGAGAAGAAAAGAAGGCCACTGTGGGACACAAATGAATATTGTATTAATATTTTGTGTTACGGCTTGGATCTCAGTTGCATTAGATTTTTCTTTCTTGTGAAAGTCTATCAAACAAAAGAAGGGGCAGGATGGACAGCAGGCTGAAAGGAACATCAAATTTTTCACAGTAAGAAACTTATGAAGTGGTGTGGCAAGTAAGAAACAAGGGAAGGCTCCTCTGTTTCCACCCCTAGAGCTCTTCTAGAGAAGCTGTGTTGGCTGAAAGGAAAGAATCAGTGTGAAAAACACTATTAAGGAAAACTTTGTAGCCTGTAGCCAGTCAGCTGATGAAAATTTTTTTCACATAGACAGTGTGGCTTTCTCTAGCAATGGGAGTATTTTAATTGATAAAACTAGATCTTTATCAATTCTAGATGTAGCATGACAACTGCATTTGAAGTCAGAAGGCTGGTTATCTGCTGAGCTGATCAAATGTTCAGTGGGTCAAAGCAGTTATGCGGTGAATGCCTTACTAGCCTTTCTATCTAGATTTATCACTGCTGCTAACTTCGTGGTCATGTTCAAACACAGCTTTTTTTTCAGTCCTGTTCTGGGCTAACTGTAGGAGTCTCCCAGGTTTCTGAATAAAAGCTTGAATGCTTGGTCAAAAATTTGTGGTATTCATACTTCTTACATGGACAGATTTCACACTCCATCTCAGCCGTAGGTGAAGTCTCTTATGTTGTATATATGTATTAAATATAAATATATTTCATATATGTCTAACTTGTGTGCCAGGCATGATGTTTCCTTGAAGTATCAGGCTTATATATATTGGCATACCCACATGTAAGTCCCCATCAGTTTTTAGGAAGGTAGTAGGAGCTTGTAATGGGCTTCATGGATTACCATGTTGCACAGTCTCCCTTTGTAGCTGTTGTCATTACTGAAGGCATCAGACTTGAGGATAAGTGGCAGCATGATATTATTTCCTTTTTTTTTTTTCTTGAATACACCTGGATTTACCTATTTGTGGGCTCTCATGTGAGAGGAAGGGGCTTTATAGCACCCAAGAACAAGTTGTGTGAAAGATGAATTGTCTTGTATGGTTGCAGATGGAGCCATGGTATGTACCTGAGCATCACTTAAGCATATTCTTGACCTGTTGAAGGCAGAGGTGGCCTCTGAATGCCCTGTGGTATACAGGAATTATATGAACAATTAAATGGAAGAATGTCTGTATTGTTGAGTTTAAGAAACAATGATACTTCTAACTCTAGGCTTATGGCGAGGTTGGTACAGTTACTTTCTCAAAGTCTGTGTGAAGAGAAAACTAAGCCACATCATCATATTGAGCACAGGAAGTGACTCCTGCATGGTTGTCTTGGAGTGTAGATGATACAAAGTTAGAAGGTGTTTGACACTGTGGAGGGCCATGCTGCCATTCAGAGGGACCTCCACAGACTGGAGAAAAAGGCTGACAGGAATCTCATGAAGTTCAACAAAGGGAAATGTGAAGTCCTGCACCTGGAAAGGAATGCTCTCCTAGAGGCTGGGGACTGGCTGGCTGTAAATGGCTGTGCAGGAAAGGACAAGAGGTCCTGGTGGACACCAAGTTGAACATGAGCTAGCAATATGTCCTTGTGGCAAAGGAAGTCGGCACTGTGATGGGCTGCATCAGGAAGAATGAACCAGCAGGTTCAGGGAGGAGGTTTTCCCCTTGGTTAAGGGTTAATCCCCTTGATTAAGCTCTGAGGAAACCACATCTGGAATGCTGTGTCTGGTTCTGGGTTCTCTAGTAGAAAGAAGACACGTGGACTTAATGAAGTGGGTCTGGAAAAGGGCTATGAAGACCATTAAGGGTTTGGAGCATCTTTCATACGTGGAGAGGCTGAGAGAGCTGTGATTATATAGCCTTGGGAAGTTCAGGCTCAAAGAATCTTCTTGTAAAGTATGTAAATACCCAGTGGGAGGGAGCAAAGAAGATGGAGCCAGACGGTTCTCAGTGGTGACTGCTGAAGTAACAAGAAGCAATGAGCACAAACTGAAACTTATGTTTTTTAAACATAAGAAAACACATTTTACCATAAGGGTGACTGAACACTGGAACAGGTTGCCCAGAGACCTGTGAAGTCTTCATACTTGGAGGTAGTCAAAACCCAGCTGGACATGGCCCTGAGCAGCCTGGTCTAGCTTGCTTTGACCCAGGGGTTGGAACTAGATGATCTCCAGAGGTACCTTCCAACTTCAGCAATTCTGTTGTTCGAAGACTGAGAAATTGGGTGTAATTTTCCCTGATATGTTATAGTAAAATTGTAGTTCCATGTGGTATGAAGGAGCAGGTTTCCTGAGGATACCATTTGACTTCTCTTCCAACTGACCTGTGTAATTTAATTAATACAACTAAAAGCTGGGCGTGCCGTTACTTCCAGGACCAGATTTCACATTCTAGATGGGGAATTGCTGCCTAACTTCTGCCTTTGTCTAGTAACTTAGGCGCTGTATTTATTTAATACTTCCTCTTAAAAATATCAGATGTTGGAAGGGGAAGTGTACACTGTCCAACTTAGAGGAAATCTATGGCAGTGATTATCCTGTTATTTATGAGGCCCTTGCAGCACATCCTCATGCAGCTGGCCAGTGGGACTTAGGCACTGTACCAAAGCCTGCTCTGGTGAACACAATAAACGTTGTCAGTCTTGATTCTAAAGCAAGGCTCCAATGTGATGCTAAGCTGATTCTCCAGTCTGGGTTGTGATCTTTAGTATCTTGTAGCTCCTAGATTTTTATTAAGAGGAGGAGGGGTGATTTTCTTTGGAAAACTTGATTTGGCTTTTTTGTGTGTGTTTCTATTAAGTTTTCATGGATACTGAATGTAAGGACTTATATTCTGACTTGGTTTTTCCACCCTAGAAAGTCCAAGCATGTTAGTCGCTTTAAGATATTTTAAAATCTGTGATCTTAGTTTAAAGTTACTCCAGCGGAAGAATCCTAGCACTGGTGACTTAATATATTTCTGCTGCTTCTGAATGGCTGGTCTTGTGCTATTTACTACAATTTTGGTTAGTATATTTTAAGCGTTTGTGTCAATTTGATATGTTGCTAATCCTAGAACTTGCAAAGATAGCCTTGAGAAGTTGCGAAGGCTGCAGGAAACTCCTCAACTCATGCAGCTTCTTGGGGGAGAGCCCTCATAGCTGCTTGTCTTTTGTATGACACACGGGACAATGTCAATGCCTGTCCATCTTTGAGAACAGATTCTAGCAGCTATCACTCAAAGTGGCTGGTCACCCTGCCTTTGATAAGGTGTTGGATGTTGCGCAGTTGCATCGATGCCTTTGCTGACTAGGGGAAGGGGTTCTGAAATAAGCAGAAGTCCCAGAAGACTCTCTGCTTTGACAAGAATCAGTACCTGTTGTACATACTCAAGCAATTAGTATTACAGTGTCTTCAGCACCTCCCTGTGCTGCCTGTTGTTAAACGGTTGTTCTATTAACACTGACATGGATATATTACACCGGAGGACTGTAGGTAGGCAAACAAATCCCAGCAGAAAGCACGCATCTTTCAAGGATTTTTATGTAGCATTCCATACCACTTGGGATATTGGGAGTATTTGCTTTGTAAAAGGTTCTTAACATGAACACTGAATGCCCCTTTTAATTTCTTTTGCTCAGTCCTGTGCAGTGAGGAGGGCACAGATGGGAGTTCAGCTGGGCTCTAGGTGGCTTGATTTGCTATTGCGGCATTCCTCGATGCTGGTGGGAGAGAGAGAGACTGATGACTCATCAAGTCAGGTGGTTATGCCTCTGCTGTGTGTCAGAAATTTCTTTCCCCTCTGCAGCAGGGCTTTCTCATCCCTCTGTGTAGGGGCATGAGAAGGACAATTATTTTGTTAAGTGGTGCTGCTTAACTGACTGAATTCTGGCTTTGGTTCAGTGGGACCGTTGGATTCTTGTTCCTCCCTGTTTCTTCAAAATAAGGTAAGAATCTGTGTTTATATGATAAAATAGTCGGGGATTTTCTTCCTTGACGTAAGAAAGATCCTTCTAAAAATCTAACGACGTCTTAATTTTGAAGAGATCTTTGTGGTAAGGCAGTTCATCGTGTAAATTCTGGGACTGATCAAATGTTTGAAGCAAAAACAAGGACTGGAATAGAAAACAGGTTTCTCTGGCATTGAGAGCAGCACAATTACATTTTTGGGGTTACTCTGTAGCCATACTGCTGTGCTGGGGAGAAACTAAGATAGAAAACTCAGGTCATTGTCAATTGTTTAATTCATTAAAATTGCTTTAATAAATCACCTTTCAGTCAGAGATGATTCTGCAGCAAGTAATGTTTTGATTACTGGCACTGTTAAGCAGAATATGACCATGTTAGAGCTTAAAAACATGTTTAAAATCAATTGTTGAACTCTTTAAGATGAAGAAGATTCCTGTTTTTAAGTTGTAAAGGATATAATATGCATCTCTACTCATAAAGGGAATTAAAATTAACCTAATACCCTGTGTAGGTGTGCTAGTAAGCTTTGAGGAGTGGATTGTATGTAGTGCCTAATAACCTGTGTTGGTGAGAGGCCTATGAAAGGCTGCAGGAACTCAGTAAAATGGCTAGCTACTGTGGCTTCTTGGGGTAAGTACATGATGTCTGCACACACATGATGTTTAGCAAATTCTGACGTGCTTTAAGGAATTTAATTTTACCTGAGTACTAACAATAAAGACATTTAACAGTGTAGGTAGGTAAAGCAACATTTCTGCCGTCAAGGACTTTTCCATCTAAAATGAATATCTGCAATGGTAGTAAAAAAGCACAAGAAGACTATGCAAAGACAAATAACAGTTTTATTTATTTCTTAATTTATTTAATTTGTACTCAGTATTAAAAGATATGTAGCCCCTTAAAAAAGAGGTCAGTTTGGCTGGGTGAACACTGGCTTTTAAACTGTGCACTTTGGAGGTATAGGAGATGGCGCAAAAAAAAGGTGATGAGGAATTCACCGCTTCTTTTACAGTTGGAATAGTTAATAGATATGTATTATAAAGCAGTTGGTGCAAATGCTAAAGATCAGGACAAAGATGGGGTTTATTGGCACGTTGCTAGATGGTCTAGCAGAGGAATCCCATTCCTTTTTAGTTGGCTTGGCCAGTAATTTGGGATGGTGGCTGATGGATTTGGAGAGGGGGAGCAGAGCAACCACAGGAACAAGAGAGGGAGGTGCTGGGTGCCAGCAGGATGGCACCTCAACTGTGGAGTGACTGTTTGAGGCTATTCCTAAATGATAAGCAGTCATTTCAAGTGGTGGTCAGCTGGCCTGCAGGTTTTGGATATGAAGAAAAGTTAATTTAAATTGAAACTGGCCAGTGTTCTTCCCATTTTTTTCTTGCCTTTGTAAACTGACTCTTTCGTATGGGATCCTGTACTGTCTAATTGCCAAACAGCATCTCTAGTTCAGTTATGAGAAATTGTTTTAGCTCTTTCTTTATTGTGCTTTTACAAAAGATTTTGTTAGTAGGACTCTAGAGATTTTTCTTTATCATGGTATGTTGAAGTAAATGTCTTGGGTGGATTTATAACACCAGCTGCTTTTTTCAGTATGAAGAGTAATTGTGCTTGAGTTTTGCAATATTTTTAATTGTTAAAAACAAAAAAGATGAGGTAGTTTTGTTAGACTGATCAGAACCAGCTCTTACCAGCTGCTCAGGAACTGCAGATTGCTTTGTGAGGGCCTCCCCTCTGCCATTTGTCAGAGAAGTCTTCTGCAGTGAAGCAGTGAAATTAAAATTGTCTTCTAACGGGCCTAAACAGCAGGCAGCTTAAAGGATAAAACTATCATTATGGAGAGCAGAGGGATCTAACGGATATCTGACTTAGCCTTTGAGCTTGAGAGCAGTTAGAAGTTCCACTCCAGGCTGGTGGTGACTGAGTCATGATCAACAGTTGGGGTGGCTGTTGTGAAATGAATCAATGGTAGCCATGTTACACAATCCATGTTACTCCAGTGAGACACAGAGTCTACAAAAAGCTATTCCTTCAGGATGAATAGGAGTTTGGAATAATTGGAGATCCTTCAGAGCAGAGCCACCGATTTAAAACATTTAGATAGGTAAAGAGGATGAGGGGCAGAGGATTTGTATTAAAAAATACAGTATTAACAAGCTGGAAAGCAGTCATAAGATTTTAAGAAGAGCAGATGTCAACTACCTACTGCTCCTGAAGAACAGGCAGAAAAGCATCCTTTAATGATGGTTGAAAGTGTGGCAATGTAGTTGTCTTCCCCATTGTACACAGGGCAGGTTTTCAAGCCTGAGTATGCCTTTGTATTTGCAGCCTTGCAGACGATGCCAGGCTCTGTTAGGTTTTTTGCAAAGACTGTGGGTGTCAACAGGTGCTTCACATGGTTCACATCACCAAACCATTGGCTTTTGCTGGATAGGCCCTATTGATATGCAGAGAGCTGCCATACCTCACCTTTCATCAGTGCTGTATTGTAAATACAGTAGAAATGGGTATAGAGTTGCCTTACAGTTCTCTAACACTAATCAGTTTCCAAGGTAACGCAAAGCATGGTAAGGGCTGACAAAGCAAGCCATTAAATACTCTTATCATCACCAGAAGCAGGACAGCCCAACTGCCTATAACAGGACAAATGGGGATCAAAGAGGTCTGTTTCTAAAACAGCTTTTCTTGTGCCAGTTGTTTAGATTCTCTAAACAGTTACTGGCAAAAGATGTTGGTGTTTAACTGTTGCAAGTTCAGGTTTTTGGCCATTATTTAGAACAGTTCTTCTAGGTGCTTCATGGGTTTCACTGAGAGCAAGAGTGCATAATACCTAGCTGTGAGGCATATAGAAAGGACTCGCATGCCTGTGTGCTGGTGCCTGTGAAAATGTATGTTTCTTTCTCTGAATTCTCCAATTCAGCAGCTTGAGATAGCAAAAAATAGAATTTCTACAATTAATATTTGGAATATTGCATTTTAGAGACTGGTGGCAGTAAAGCAGCCCCAGAACATTCTCTTGCTCTGTCCGCACATGGTAGCCTGGAAGTCACTCAGAATCATGGCAAACTCCATCTTTTGAAGGAGGATGAACGAGACAGAGAAGGTAGAAAAAGATTCTCCACTGTTTAAATATCCTGCTATTGGGCTTGAAAATAGTCCAGCATTTTTGGAGTGTAACTGTTTCACTCTGCGGTGTTTTGTGAAGCGTATTATGGAGTGATATTCCACCCCTGTGTTTCAGCAACAGGGGATGTTAGTTCTTTTGTTTGTTTAAATGAGTTACTTTTTAACTTTTTATAGCTTTAAAATCAGTGTGGTTAAGATGCTTCAGGCTATATGAGTTCAGAATTCTTCAGTTCAGAATTCTTTCTAACTGGAAGCAAGGAAAAAGCAGAGGGGATGAAGAGGAGGAACTTATTATATGTGTGTATTCTTCACAACTGACTCTTTTCTTTTTTTCCTTTTGTACAGTTGAACAGGCAAAATGGACTTTTCCAAGCTACCCAAAATCCGTGATGAGGACAGAGAGGCTTTTGTTGGCTATGTCCATGGAGTCTCGGGACCTGGTAGGTATTATTTTGTAAAGGAAATCGTAGGTTCTGTTTCATCTAGTGCATCAACTAATTAGTGCCTTGCTAATCTTGTTCACCTGGAAGTGGAGAAGTGTAGTAGAGCTCTGGGTGGGGCTTTTTCGCTTTCTTTTTTTGGGGTGAGGTGTGCTTTTTATGAAGGATCACTGACTTATAGTCTGATAAAATATTAAGAAATATACTAACAAGATGTTACTGCTTATTTAAAGATGTAATGTTTAAATTTTTAACAGACGTTTAAAGATGCCTGTTAAAGATCAGAAGCAGACTGATTAATAATAATAATAACAAATTGTAGCAAGCTTTCTGGATGAGATAAAGCCACTTGGTTAGAAATCTGCAGGCCCAGTGTGTTAAGCTTCTGCAATGCAGTTTGACCCTGTGTTCTCTGGAATACTCAGTCCCCTGCCAGTGTCAAGCTGTTCTGTGTTATTCCACCACAAGCTGGAGGAGCTCCACAAGGAACTGCAAGAGTCAGGGAAGGTGGCAGAGTGTGGCAGTTGTGCAACTGGGAGGAGGAGGAGGGCTCTTCCTCCTCCTTTATCAGCTTAAATAGTTTCTTTAGGCTCTGACGGGAACAGCTTTTGAATGCATACAGACTACTGGCTATTCTGCTTCCTCTGCATTCTCTTCAACAGGTGAAGAAAAGCAGGGGAATATGAGAACAGAAGAATAGCATGTATTTTTATTAATGTAGATTATTTGATTAATTCAAATTCATCAAATAAGAAAATCCCTTGGCTCAAGTCTGCCTAAATAAATAACTGTTTTTTAACTGCCAATTCCTTAACTACAGAAATGATAAGCAAAACCAATTTTAAACAGGTTAAACAGGTACAGTTCTTTCCTAAGAAGTGGAAAATGGATGTTTGTGTAAACATGAGCCCTGTGTGCAAGATTGATATTATAATAGACATAATAAATTTTATTCTAAAGCAGCTAGGCCTCATGTATGACCTACTGAAATCCACTGAAAACAGTAGGAGGCTCCAGGCCCAAAACTTGCTGCAGAACAGTCTTCATCTGTTGAAAATTAATTTAAGTGCCATAAGATATACATCACTTTCCTACAAAACAATATATCAAAATATGTGGGCATCTGCCACTCTAGATACAAGGATATATCTTGCCCTTAGCAGGTGTTTTGGCTTGATCTATACACAGGGATAGTTTGTGATGTGAGCATCCAGATGCTACCAAGGTAAATAGAAGTTTGAGTGACTTGAAGCTGCTGGTCCCCAACCACAGGTTTATGTAACCACCAGGTATTGGGTGAGCTTGTGCCATTTTTCTTGTATGTTTCAATTTAATCAGATGCAATGTGGCCCTGCTAACTGAAAGGGAGAAGCGCCTGTGTTGCTTGTCTGTCAAAGTTGACTGCTTCTCTAAAACCCTAAGCATTTGCCATCTGTCAAGACAGATAAGAGAAATTACAGTGTGAATTGTCTGTGAACTACTACGTTCTGATAGTGTTCTCTTATTGAACATAAAGGAACAGTGTGAAAAATATAGGGAAACTTTTTCTTCCGGCTTTTAAACTAGAAATATCAGAGTTTGTGGCAGCCAAGGTATCCCTTTTGTGAAATTAATAAGATGCTTCCGAATGCTTTGGGTGAATACCAGTGCAGATCTTGTTAACCTCTGATGAGTTAATTCCCTGAGATACAGGAAAAGTACTCACCCGTGTGCCTGTCTTTTTACAGTGGTCACAGCGTGCAACATGGCAGGTGCTGCTATGTACGAGCTGGTACGAGTAGGCCACAGCGAACTGGTGGGGGAGATTATCCGACTGGAAGGGGATTTGGCAACTGTGCAGGTGTATGAAGAAACATGTATCCTTTTCGCTGATCCCTCGGGGCCTGCCAGACTGTGCAGTCCAGAAATACGGTGGTGATTAGGGTGAAGATGATGAACAAAGCTGACTGGATGTGGTGTTTGGTACTCTTGATGCCAGCAGGCACCAACACCTGTTCTGCACATCGTCTGTAAATTCTGATGGTTTTGAGGTAAATCTTATCTTGCTTGGCTGTGTACTGAGGAGACCTTTTTTTATTTGTTATAATTTTAAGTGAAAATCAAATAATGTGTACTTTAGAAATTAAGTTCATTAGAATTTAAATACTACCGTTCTTTCTTAAGGAAATTTTTTGACAAATGTCAACAATAAATGGCAAAACTACCAAGCAGTAATTGTTGCATTTTTGCTTTGCTTTTGAAAACTATGCTTGTGTAACACTTATGTAGGAAATGTAAAGTGGGCAGGATGCCTTCCTCTGAGTATTTTGCCAGATGTAATAGAGTACATTTTTGCTTCTCTAGTGTGCTTACAGAATCTTGGTCCAGCTAGGACACAGCATATATTCTAAAATCTAGTTAACTTAAAATTTATTTTCTATTACACATACATGAGAGAATGTCAGAAAAGAAGCCATAAAACTTGAAGCCAGACCTTTTTTTTCTTCTCATATTCTTTCAAATTTAAGAGTTGACTCTGTGTATCTCTAGAGGCTAGGAAAAAGCCTGTGCTGGCTCAAAGCTTTGTTTTGAGGAGCTGGATGGTAAATGGGTGACTAGCTCCTGTCTGTACCTAATAATTTGTCAGTTAAGATAACATCATTATAGATGGCATCATCATTATAGTATCTAGTAGCCTTCCATTAGTAGTAAATGGAACAACTTTGAATATAGTTTACTCTTGGGTTCCTGATGAGATGGGCTTTGTTATAGGGCTCTCTGAAGTCAACTTGCATTTAATCTCTTCAGTCTTGCATAGGGTTTTGGGTGTTTCTTTTGTATTCTAGCAGGACCTTTTTGCCAAACTGCTGGCCATTTGCAGAGAAGTCCATTGTTCATCCTTGGAACTTAGCTAGTGCGTAGACTTGACAACTTGACATCAGAGAGGAGGGAAATAGTGCCAGTCTTTGATAAACTCCCTTTACTGCTGTCAAAAAGACTATTCAAAGTTCAAGGTCAAAACATTTATTCTATCTAACAAATTCTGAAGTGAAACATTTTGTATTTTGTAACATTGTCTGACTTTAACAATCAAACCTGTTTTCTAAGTTTGAAAATTTAAGAAATGCCTGACTTTTTGCCATCCTGCTGCCTGGCACTCCAGTAATCTCATCCCTATAGTTGACTTGAACTAATGATCATAAAGCAGAACTTTTACCCATAGTTTGCTTCTCTGGAGAATGAAGAACTTTGTTGCTTTAGCAGTTTCAGCTTGAGTTTAGTGTTAGAAGCCTACATGCTTCTCAAATGATGATGCTTGATATAGTAATAAAAATATTACCTTAAAGTCACATAAGGGCATGATGTTGTGAATGGGTTTTCTGGCCCATTTCTTTCCCTTTCTCTTGATGAACTTTTCCTCAGCAAATCTTTAGCTGGTGTCTCTGTAGGAGATCCTGTACTCCGTACTGGCAAACCCTTGTCAGTGGAACTAGGGCCTGGCATTATGGGAGCTATTTTTGATGGTATCCAGAGGCCTCTCTCAGACATCAGCACCCTGACCAAAAGTATCTATATCCCTAGAGGTGTCAACGTGTCAGCTTTGAGTCGAGATGTCAAATGGGACTTCACACCTTCCAAAAATCTGCGGGTAGGTTCTGACAAGCCTGTTGTCCCCTCTTGCTCCTCTACAACCAGAGCTTGGAGCTGGAGCAGAGTGCCAATGATTGCTAGGAGCTGTGGTTAATGTTGTATTAAGTTTGTGAGAAGGGGTACTCTGAGGTGGTAGCAATGCATGGGAGTGAGACCTGGACAGGGATCACCAAAACTTATTCAGCATCACTTACTGTGTGTTGCTGTTGAGTATGAGAAACTTGCAGAGTTATAATGTATTTACAAAACTTTAAAGAAGCTAATGGAATTACAATAAGCCATAGCAGGAGCAAGTGTTACCTGAGCAAAAAGAATGTTTGCAGCACACATTTCCTGAATGGTAAAGATAGCCTTAGGAACTGGAAGCCCTTGGTGGCATCTTTTTTTCCAGCCCTACAGGTTAGCATGTGCTATCCTTTTTCTAATTAACACATTAAGCTGAGAGGTAGAAAAGAAATGAGGAAAATTCCTTGCATCAGTCAGTAATTGCTACTGTCTGACCCTTGAAAGGCACCTGAACCCAGATAGTATTGCTAGCAATGTGCTGTTAGTGTAATGAGTTATGTAAATGGGCTACTGTGCTGTAACAATGCATTTATAAAGGGAGTAATCACAGTGCTAGACTTAATAGCTATAGTTATTTTATGCAGTTCTTTGTCAAGGTTCTTTTTTAGAACTGGAGTTCTCACTTATAACTAATAGCCTTCATCTGATTTTAGGTTGGCAGCCACATCACTGGTGGAGATATTTATGGTGTGGTGAATGAAAACTCCCTTATCAAACACAAAATCATGCTGCCCCCACGGAACAGGGGTACAGTTACATACATTGCTCCACCAGGAAACTACGACACTTCAGTAAGTCTTCCCAAACAGCAGTTGTGGTGTTTTCCATGTGTCTTTTGTAAGGCTGATGTACTTTTTCCTGTTCTGCATGATGCCAACTAGAAAGTGCAACATGATCTCTGAGTTAATGATCACTTCTGCTATCCTGTCTGCAGGGATTACATGATTACCTTGTGCAGTTACTTTTTACGTATAGGGCTTCCCAATGGCACTTCAGTATGCCATGGTTGCTGGCAGGATCTACAGTATCTTATGAATTTGTAAAACTCAGTTACTCTTCAAAAGCGTATTTTTAGTTGAAGCTTCATCTTGCACCATTTTTACGCAGTAGCATTGTAAATATGGGAAAAAAGCTTTCCCTTAAGAGGGGGTGATAGAATGTTGAGATGCTGAGAAATCCGTGGTGGTGTCAAAGAAGTAGCTGTGCAAAGTAGTTGAGAATTTGCATGCTGGTCCAGTATGCAGCTGTTTGCTTACTTCAGATATCTGATGCTGTCTGTTAGGATGTTGTCTTAGAGCTGGAGTTTGAAGGTGTGAAGGAGAAGTTTACTATGGTCCAGGTCTGGCCAGTACGTCAAGTCCGTCCTGTTACTGAGAAGTTACCAGCCAATCATCCTTTATTAACTGGTCAACGGGTCCTGGATGCCCTATTCCCGTAAGTACTATCTTTTATTTTCCAAGATGTAAGAAATCTCTCTTTCTGGGGGGGAAGCAGAGTGAGTATTTTTTGTTAAGGGCAAACAGACCCCAAGCTTTCACTATCTATCACAGCATAATCTCAAAAAATATTTAGCCTAATTCATCATATTTCTATATTTGACAGGCAGATCTACTAGTGGAAAAAGGAAGAGAAATTAGATAGTTCTAATACATTAATCTAGAAAACAATGGACAAGCATAAACATAATATAATCATGCCAAATCTACAGAAAGTCTAGAACCTTCAAGCTTGATATCTCCATTTGGACACATAAGTAGGATCACTTTCTGTGGTCTTGAGGATGCATAGTTCCCAATGACCTTGAAGTCACCACTTATAAAAATTGTTGCACTTAACTGTAACACTTATTTAAGCAGCTAACTTCCAAGACATTAAATTTAGTAATTTTGGTCCTGAAATACCATGCTGCTTATTCTTACAATGCACAGTTAAGTGCAGTTGTTCTTTTCTTAGCATTTGCATTCCATCAGTGCTTCCAGCTGTGAAAACTGCTGTGTTTCAAGTCTGAAAGCCTCACTGTTCTACCAGCTTAACTTATGTGCTTCAAGGGCAGTAGAAGAAAAGGACAGATTATTCCCTCAGTCTTTTGGTTTAGTGAAATACCTCTTTGCTTCCTGCCCAGAACAAGGAATGTGACTCTTGTCACTCTGCTTTTAATTAGTGAATTTTATTGGAAAACATACTCTATGATGGGAGAGAGCTGGTTTTGAGTGCATTGCAAATCAGAGTCCTTTTTCTTTACTCAGGTGTGTACAAGGGGGTACAACAGCAATTCCCGGGGCATTTGGTTGTGGAAAGACTGTGATCTCACAGTCTCTCTCAAAATACTCCAACAGTGATGTCATCATTTATGTAGGCTGTGGAGAACGAGGAAATGAAATGTCTGAAGTACTGAGAGATTTCCCTGAGGTTAGTATGGGGAATTCATGGAGAGTAAACTTTCTTGGGAGGACTTGGTATTGTAACTGAATGAAATATCTTATTGGTGGAGTGGCTTGAAATTATGTGCTTGCCTTCCTGCTGTAAGTTCTGGCTTTAGTAGCAGAAATCCCTTGTGGCTTGTTCAAGAATGATTTCAGTGGCCCCTCAATGAATATCAGGGCTTATTTTGGGGTGTACCTTCTAACTTGTTTAAAATAAAGCCAAAACAAGTGCCAGAGTGTAGTTTAGCACAATTATAAGCACCTTACCTTTCACTGCACCTGGGTTATGTATGTGGTTTCATGTCCAGTTGTCAAAGACAAACTCAGATCAGTGTAGGTAAGTGGGAACAAAAAGCTCTCTGATTCCTAGCAGATCTATGACAGTAGGCTAAGGTTTTTGGCTTTTCCAATCTAGTAAGGTGAGAGAGGATAATGTCATTTGTCGTTGCTCATTTGAATGGGATCAGTAGGGACGTGCCAGTTGCAGAAGCTGAGATGAGGCTGAAGCATGTACATTAAAGAGTTACTCTGTGTGCAATCTGGAAGGCAAACTGGCATAATATCCTGAAATCTTGAATATAGTCTCTGCTCTTGGTAGAGTAGCTGTGAGAGTGTTCTGATAATATGAGTAACATAATAAATAAAATAAAGAGAGACAAAAAATAAACAAACCCCTTGCTACTCTTACCTTTTTGTTATTTTTCTTGCATTTTAGTTAACAATGGAAGTTGATGGCAAGGTAGAAAGCATCATGAAGAGAACAGCTCTGGTAGCAAATACCTCCAACATGCCTGTGGCTGCCAGAGAAGCCTCTATCTATACTGGTAAGATTTACAGGAGGCTGGAAATGGCTGTTTGTGTGGAGCAAGCCACAATGCTCTGGTATTCTCCATTCCTGAGATGGTCAGTACCAAGAAACCTGCTTGGTTTCAGAAGTCAACCCTTTTGCACCTTGCCTGCACAAAGTCCTGGTGTCTTAATTGAATTTGGCTTGCTCGTATATAATCATGATTTCCAAATATTGAATAAATTTTGCTTAGAAAGTGAATTTACTGCATCACCTCCCATGTAGTTTTCTCCATGTGTTAATTATGTAAGCTTTTGTTTGTGAATAGTTTTTTGCTGACAAGGACAGCCACTTAATGGGCAGGAATAGTACTCTCTGAGTTGTCAGGCTTGTCTTTTTTCCTTTGCAGTGTCTTAGAGTTGTTGGGGTTTTTTTAATTCTTTTTTATGTAGAGTTGTCAGATAACTAAGATAAAACATGACTTTTTCTCACTGTTGTATTCTGGTAGTTTGAAAGGGAAGGAGACATTTTACAGAAGAAGAGGCTTTGTTCGTGGTTTCAGTGAGGCAGAGAGTAGCATCACTGACAATGCTGTGTCTCTTCAAAGAAATACATGGGAATGTAAGATGAGCCTAAGTGGGTTATAAGCAAAAATGGGGAGAGTGAGAAGAAATAAACAAAAATACAGCAAGGGCATGGTCTAATGGGAAGAAAGAATAACTTTCAGTGTCTATTTCCAGCAAAATGTAAGCTTAAAAAATTTGGCTTATTTCTATCTTAGTGACAGCATATGAGCATAGAATTACTTTCTGAAGTGTATCCTGCAGCACACTGTTGTCTTGTTGTTCTAGGAATCACCCTCTCTGAGTATTTCCGGGACATGGGCTACCATGTCAGTATGATGGCAGACTCTACTTCCCGATGGGCTGAGGCCCTCAGAGAAATTTCAGGGCGACTGGCTGAAATGCCAGCTGGTGAGTAGTCTTTTTCTCAGTCTAGTCTTGTAAATGCATCCTTTAAACTCTGAGCCTTTGACTCAATTTCTGCGTGTTGGTATTTGCAGACAGTGGTTATCCAGCCTACCTTGGTGCCCGTCTAGCCTCTTTCTATGAGCGAGCTGGCAGAGTGAAGTGTCTGGGAAATCCTGAAAGGGAAGGCAGCGTCAGCATTGTTGGAGCGTGAGTGTTGCATTTCTTTGCTTTGCCTTGGCTGCAGTTCTTCCTCTGTGTTTTTGTATGTCAAAACACCTATTTTTTCAGACAAAAAGAAAGTCTTGCCACTCTACAGCTGCAGAACTAAAAACACGTGAATGAGTAGGTAGATATTTAGTCTCTGTTCACCCAGAACTACTGCTAAATTGTGCATGGGGGCACAAAGAATGAATGTGGACAGGTAGTTCTGTGAGATGTGGAATCACAGTCACTTGCAGCAACGGGAGCAAATTGCTCAGGGAAGAATGTCATTAGAGCTGTCACTGAAAAACTATGTCAAACCATGCTCAGAGCAGGAAAGAAGGGACAGAGCAGCAGTGTGTGCACTTGGCGGCAAAATGAAATCATGATTCTCTTGCTTATATAGAGAAGAATTACATGAAGCAGCATATCTAAAGCTGTGATGGGGTACTCTTCTAGGCTATATTGATTTTATGCCATACTGTGGGAAAAGTGAATTTCCCCTCGATATGTTTTCAGGAGAGCCTCTATTATCTGCAAGAACACCTAAAGACCAGTCTTTGCTCTGCTTAATTCTGTTCTCCACAACATGTATTCAAATGCATTGTGTTTTTTAGGTTGGAAGAATATTTTTTTATCTCTGGAAAGGCATGTATGAGGGTGTCAAGCCCAGATGAATTTGAAGTGTTTATTGTATAGGTGAATATCTTTACTATGAGGGTGGTAGACCACTGGAACAGGTTGCACAGGGAGGTGGTTGAGGCCCCTTCCCTGGAGACATTCTAGGTGAGGCTTGACGAGGCCCTGGGCAACCTGGTCTAGTTGGAGGTGTCCCTGTGACTGCAGGGGAGTCGGACTAAATGACCTTTGAAGGTTCCTTCCAGCCCAGATGATTCTATGAATATCTGAAATATCATCACACTTGTTGAATCTGTTCCAACTGAGATAAGTTTGATGATGCAAGCCAGAGTTACTACCTGCAGCTAAAGGGACTGAAATCATCTTTTCATACTGTCAATCCAGTCACTGATATAACTATATTTCATGGAATGCTTGATATTACACCTGTGTGGGTATGCATCAAACCCTTTCTGCAATGGAAGCTTGCAATCTGTTACTTACTTGAAATTCTGTTGACTTTTCTGGTTTCTGTGATCATGGAGGTGTGCAGTCATATGTTTGGTACCTCAGTTTTAATTGTGAAAGCAATTCTGATAACTTTTCCTTATCTCTTCTTGCTCAGTGTCTCTCCCCCAGGTGGTGACTTCTCTGATCCTGTTACATCTGCTACTCTGGGCATTGTTCAGGTATGTCCCACAGCGTTGCAGCCCTTGTATCTACTTTGTTGAACTCAGAATTCATCACTGTGTTTGTGCCAGTGGCTGGTGTGTGAGAACTTTGATTTGACACAGGCAGCTTTGTAGGGTCCTTTGTAAAATGTTCCAACAGTGTAAAAGGTGACCTTACGAGATGGTCTCTGAACTGATGTGTTTGAGATCCTATTGGAAGAGGGAGCGAAGGTAGCAATTCCTTCCAATGCTGACTGCTCAGGAATATCCATGCACTTCCCTTCACATTGCTGCCCATTGAGCTTCACTTCAAATGTGGCTGTTCTCATCTCAGATGGAAAGTGAACCACTCTTAATAATACATTGAAATCATGAAAAAATCCTCAGACCAGCTGACTGGGAGGAGAATGTCTTGCAACTGATTGCAGCCCTGTTTTGGTAAAAGGAGTTACATCTAGTAGGGCTCCACTTAATTAGACTCCAGTATTGTCTTTGTTATGGCTAACTTCTCCTTAATGAGGAGTCTCAAGGTGAATAAGGCTAAATTCAGCTTAAAAGATGCATCATTTTTTGAGAAGTGTATTTGAAAGTCACTGCTACAGTTAAATTAACATAAGGAAGGCTTCCTTATGTTTCAGAGAGAAAAACTCTCTGAAGCTTTCATTTGTGGTGGCCTTTGCCATGTTGCATTTTCTCAAACTTGCATTCTGTATTGGGTTTCTTGGTTTTTTTAATTGCCTTCAATTATTTTGGTTCATTTTTGATTTGGAACACTGGTTGATCTTTCTGCCTTCTGACAGGTTTTCTGGGGCCTGGATAAGAAGCTGGCACAACGCAAGCACTTCCCTTCTGTCAACTGGCTGATCAGTTACAGCAAATACACACGTGCCCTGGACGAGTACTATGACAAGCATTTTACAGAGTTTGTCCCTCTCAGGACAAAAGCCAAAGAGATCCTACAGGAGGAAGAGGACCTTGCAGAGATTGTGCAGCTTGTGGGGAAGGTGAGTAACCAGCTGTGAGGAAGCGTGGTGTCCATGAGCCATCCTCCATTTCCTCACTGCTAGTGCAGACTTTTGACCATGTATTAGCCCAGGCTTGATGGATACTGCATTGTGCAAAAAAGGCAAGTGGTCACTGGGAGATGTCAGACTCTCCTGACTCTAACTGTGCTTTATGCCAAATTTCTTACACGTTTGGTTTCTAATGACAAATACTTTTTTTAGATTTGTTAAAACCTTGGCTTGACACTGCTTTTCTCATGCAAATTGGATTGTAGGGCATCTAATGCTGGAGTTAAGAAATTTTGCTTTCTTCTGTGTCCTAGTCCTGATGAAATGCCCCTTGTTGCAATCTACAATAGTATTCTATTGGAAGTATCTTCCAAAGAGAAAGGATGCAAACTTACCTTTACAGTTGAAGGCATCTGAAGGGTTACAATTTATTAGAAACCATGTCGCCAGCCGCAGAACAGAGGTGTTAGCATTTACAAGCTGGCCTGTAGAAAAAGAAGTGATGTCTGCTTTTTCTAAAAGCTGGTGATTACCTGGTTTCTCTATGGAAACATGTGACATGACATGGCTCCATTTTACAAGCGTTCTTTAATTTCCTTCTTTCACTTCACTGTTATGAAGACAAAACTGAACTTGGACAGGAAAATTTCCCTTGAGAGCTCTCAAAAAGGAGAGCTCTCAGTGAAAACTCTTGTGTTTCAGCTTAGCACTGTAAAGATGATAATTGACAGGTGCCTAGCACCTACTTTATAGCAACTTAATCCCATGATGTCCAGATGAGGTATGCTGATTTACAAGGTGGTGGTAGTGTCTGGTAACATGTATTAACTACAGTTATTTTGGGAAAGTTTGGTTCTGGTGCTCTCCCTATTCACTGATCTAGCCCAACAGAGATGAGGCCTTTCACTAAATCTTGCCTAGCAGAGCTCTCCTCTCTAGATAAAAGGAAGTGTGATTCTGGGGTCCTCTGCAGTTTTCTATTCACAAAAACACGTTCTAAAAGACTAGTTTACAGAGCCAGGGTAGAATCAATTCCTTGCTGCAGAATAGATTTTGAGAAGCCAGTGCTTGTAGCACAACATTATTCCCACAATAGAAGTACTGGAACTGGTGATCTTGTTCTCAAAGATGTTAGTTTAACAGTTTCTTTTAGTCTAACAACTACAACAAACCTTTAGAAAGGGGAAATAGTGGAAAAACAATCAGAGATTTTTATTTTTTTTTTTAGTTCTGAATTCTGTTAGTCTCCTCATGAAAGGAGGTCCAAACTTCCTGTCCAGAAAGCAAGCTGGGTTCAGTCTGTCCCCTTTAGCAAAGGACAACGAAGGCAGAGGAAAGTGACTTGTGATGCTGACAGCAGCCGTGGGCACCAGAGTTGTGCCTGTCCTGCAGAGTGTGACAGATGTTGTCATCAACTCCTTTACATTTCTTGAATGCCAGGGAAGGAAAGCCCATTGATAGCTGGGGAGACTAGTATCAAATTCTTAAAATTACTTACTGATCTACCGTGCCAAGATCTAGTTTTTCTTCCATGGATATAAGGATCGAAGAAGGTAAAAATGAATTTACCTCTTTTATGTAGGAAGGTGGTATTTCAGCGTACCTCATAGCAGAGCTTTATGCATTTTCTGTGTCTGGTGGCTTTTCCATTATCTTAAACTCCCTTTCCATTGTTTATTATCAGATAGACTTAAAGTAGACTCATTGACTGTTTGGCCCATCTTAATTTGGCTATCAATTAAATTGGCTGTTCTATAGCAGGGAGTGAGAAATATCCAAAAGACAGAATTCTGCTGGAATTCTTAATTCTGCTAAGTTCTGCTGGAATCTTAAGAGGGTGGGAAGAAAACAGGTACTGAAAGATAACAGTTCTTGACCACGACATACCATGTCCTCGTGGACTTGAGTACTAAACTAACACCTACCTTGCTTTTCTAGGCTTCCTTGGCAGAAACAGATAAAATTACCTTGGAGGTTGCCAAGCTGATAAAGGACGACTTCTTGCAACAGAATGGTTATACGCCTTATGACAGGTGAGCTCTGACTGGTCACTCTGCCCTCTTAGTCCTGTGTAGTCTGGATTTAGAGAGCTATTTTACTTGGAAGCCAACCAGTGCAGAAATTAGTTTTACTCACCATAAACAAATGGAAGAACTCTGCTTAGGTAGGCCATCAAACAGTGTATTCACATTGCCTTACTCAAGGCGTGCAGACCTTTTCCAAATGCAATTCCACCCTTTGAGTTTCTCAGGCCCTCATCTATTATTCAATTAGCCAATATTTCTGCAAAAGTATATCCTCCTGTTCTCCTTAGGAGGAGGAAAGGACCACTTTTTTTTCACAGTCAACATTCTAGCAAGGCATGGGGGGCTGCAAGAATCTGCTTTCAGCTACTGTTGCATAATTCTTGAGTCAGTTTGATCCATCAAAAAACGTACTGGATCTTTTCCCTAGATAGGGCTTATTATCCTTGTCTGCTTTGCTTCTTTCCATGCTATCCTTGTGTTTCAGTAGCCTGACAAAGGGGCTTTTGGTAGTTCATCTCACTCCCCAGCCTGGGTAGATCAGGATGTCTTGGAATACTTCATTGCTAAAATGTGGATGTACATCATTCTATAATGGTGTGTGCCTTTGATTAGGTTACTAGGGCAGGTTTGCTTGTGTGCAGAAGAGAAGCATGGGAAGTAGTGTGATGTAGTTTATAAATAATAATGAGTTACCTTCCATGACAGTCATCTACCCATTAAAAATGGAGCTTTTTGTGTGTGGAGTGTTCTTGTCATAGAAACATTCCTTTTCCTGTGAGCAAAGAAACTTGCAGAGCTGTCAGTTCATCCCAGGTTACTTGGAGAAGCCTGCTCCCATGATGGACAAAACAGGAAGGAGGAATTCCGTTGGCTGCTCTGGTGTTTCCCTTTCTTGTTAGTATTGGCACAGATTGATACATCTGTGGTACAGTGATGGGTCCTATTCTCTCCTGTTTTCCCAGTGTTTGGGTGCTGTTTCAGAAACTTTACTTCAGGGTGATTCTCTCAGCCTATGATTCACCTATATAAAAATGTAGGACCTATTAGAGGTGGTCTCTCTCCTTTGACAGCACATACCAAAACCCCCTGGAGTAAAGCAGGCTAGCACTCTTTCTTTCAGGTGAGAATTCAGAGTTGTTGTGAAGGCAGGAGCAAAGGCACATCCTGTGAACTCTTCCAAAATGCCTGACAGATCCTTTTCTGTTCCATCAGGTTCTGCCCTTTCTATAAAACCGTGGGAATGCTTTCCAACATGATTGCATTTTATGACATGGCACGCCGTGCTGTAGAAACCACAGCCCAGAGTGACAATAAGATCACGTGGTCCATCATCCGAGAGAACATGAGCGAAATCCTCTACAGACTTACCTCCATGAAGTTCAAGGTGTGTTTGTAAGGAACTGGGTTGCACTGGTTTTTGTGAGCTTCCACTGCCTCTGAAAGGTTGTTACTCAAAGGTGACTGTATAAAGGTGTATGAACAGAAACTTTTTGCAGTCATTTTAAATACACTTAAGAACTGGGTTTAGTTTGTGAGCACGGGGATGGTCAGTACAGAAATCCAGTTGGGTGGTGCTGGCTGCAGAGCCCTGGAGACTCCACTCCACAGATATTTGTGGTAGTTGAACAAGCACCTTTCCTGTTTGTTTCGGGGGTTTTGTGATAACGTTCTGTAAAAAATTATAGCGTGTTCTAAAGTTTAAATCCAGGAATGTGCTAAAAAGTGAATGATAGAAATGTTGATCAAGCTGTATTTAATAGAAGTTAAGGAAAGAAATGCTGCAGTAATATGTGATGTCCCCTGTGTTTGGCTTCAGGACCTAAGGCAGGTAACTAGGAGGAGAGGAAGGGAGGAGTAACTTCAACAGGGGCTAAAGAAAAAACAAGTGGCCTGGAACACCTGCTCTGGGTAACTTCAGCAGCCTTCTTTTTAGGGTAGTTTTCCCAAAACTCCTCCGGGGCATGCTGATAGAGCAGTTATTGGTAGGACAATAACCTGTGATGCTGGCTGATGTTAAGGTTGCTAGAATGTTCTCTATAAAGTGTAATTCTTACTCCATCATAACAAAAGCCAATATTGCAAATCTTTCAAGAACAAGTACCATAAGATAAAATTATATTTAAAATAAGTGTTCTGGTGTGGGTGTGCCAATGTATTGTGTTCCTGCAGGGTACTGGCTTGTTTCTGCAGTAAGCAGATCTCTGGTATATATATCAAAAACATAACAAGATACACTTAGGCAGACAAGAGCTTCTTTCAAAGCTGGTTATCTAGATAGGGGAAGTCATACACTTCTTACAAACCCTGGCCAGCAGAAGACATCTGGCATAGAGCAGAGTGGTGGACAGCATAGCTGGAAAGGGGATCCGGAGGGTGAATACATATTAAGTGGAGCTGGCTCTCTAATACAGTGATACTTAGGAAAGGAAAATTGTATTTCCTGGGTAACAGCCATAAATGTGTTTAGCGAACCATGAAGACATTGAGCAGATTTCAGAGCCCAGCAGTTAAAGCTTCTTGCAGGGAAGGCCTTGCAGCCTCAGAGCAAAGCTGACATATTTTTTGCTCTCTCATGAAAAGTATTCTGAGAAGATGAATCTCTACAAAGGTGTTCTTGATCATGATTTTACAATAAGATTTCTATTGGAACCGAGCAACCTCCAAGTGATGGCAAAGTAACTCTTGCACTTACAGGGGATGCACCCCGAAAAGTACAGCAGGGAATTTCTGAGTCACAAAGATCCTTACTCCATTAGATTTAGAGATAGGAGCTGATATTAATCACTGCAGATCTTGAATCACACGTCAGCTAAGACCCTCAGTATTACTAAATCCTCTCCAAATCAGTTGCTTTTCAATAGAGTGAACACTGCTTACAAAACCACCAGTCTTTCTGTCCAGCATCCATTCGTCCCACTCACCACACGTGCAAAGAGGGTAAGATTTAAACCTTGTGGCTGTCGGCGAGACAGGAGGCAGAGATGGAGCTATAATATCTGCTCTGTGGTTAGCAAGTGTTAGTCTCAAAGTGGAGAAATTAAAAATCCAGCCCTGGCAAAGCAGGGTTGTCTGGAGTGCCTGGGGCTTTCCTGACAGATCTGTTCATTTGCTGTGTTATCTTTCAGGACCCCATCAAAGATGGTGAAGCAAAAATCAAGGCGGACTATGCTCAGCTGTTTGAGGATATGCAGAATGCATTTCGCAGTCTGGAAGACTAGACTCGACGTCTGTGACCACTCCAGTTTGTCCTCTCAATTCTTCATCTCAACTCCTCTGCTTCCCTACCTTACAAGAATGATGCAACAGTACTTGAGTTGATAAATATCCCTGTGTTTTCCCTGTTCATACTCGGAGAGTGTCCTTACAAAACATTCCTCTTAGTTTGTGTTTGGCATTGCTTTGTGTGTCTGAAACGGTGAGTGATGTGTGAATGGGCCTGGCTGAGTGAGGAAATGCTGTTGTACACTTCTAGGGTGGGATAAATTTCTCCTTGCCTCTCCCAGCTCTCTGGGTAACTGGTCTTTCACCTTGGGATGTAACCAGTTGAGCTGTACTGGCAGAGGAGGTGTAGGTCTTAATGCAGTCACATGGTACCTTCTGAGCTGGCGGTGGTAAGGGCACGTACATCTGGCACTTTGCTGAGTGACTATCATGACATAGAGCTCCCAGTTCTCAGACAGAACTCTTGACGTGTTGATACAACCAAAAACTCTTCACTACTCTGTCCCTTCTGCAACCCTCAGCCGAGTCTGCTGGTATTGAAACGTGGTACTTATGGATCTCCCCAAGAAGGGACTCACTAGAGCAGCCAGTATACTTTTGTACACTGGAGAAACAGAATTTTATTTTCCTACTTAATACAGTTAGAAGTGTTGGATTTGGCATCAGCTAAAATCAAAGCCATAGGTGCTCAGCTTCCAGCAGGACATTACCTTCTTTACCTCCTACTCACCCCTTAAGATTCCATGACACTCAGCTGCTTTAGTTTAGTGTGTGTGAAGCTTGTGAAGCTGCCGTGTACTGCAGGACGTGCAGACCAGGAACACAGTCCTTCCTCAGTGCTGCTCTGTCTGCCAGTGCCACTGCCTCCGGGTGCAGTGTCCGGATCACACTAAGGAAAGGAAAGGAAAGGGTGTGCTTTACCTTCTTCCTCCACCTGTGCTCACGTGGCCCCTTTTGGCTGTAGCACAGAAGGTCCCCAGTTTTGGTGTAAGTGGAATGTAGATGCTACGCTTCTGGGGGCAGGGGATGAACAGGGAGAAGGTTGATGAGTAGAAAATATATTTCATCCTGCCTTGGTGGTTACAGCACAAGAGAAACCAGCAACTCTGGTCTTCTGCTTTATGCTCTGGAAGCACGGTGTGAAGCACACCAAAATTGCTGTGTCTTGTGCTTGGCACAACTAGTATGAGATGAGGAAGGAGCATAGAGCCACCTTTCTGTCACCCTCTGGGACCGCGAGAGAAAACCACCGGCACCCTCTCCAGTCTCTCCCTCTTGCAGGGTTCCAGCTGCCATTGCTGCTTTGTTAGGCTCGTGTGGGTGGCACCGTGGTGTCACTATGCAAGTGTTCAGTCTGCCCCCAAGTATGTCCCCTGCCTGCCAGCTTGGGACAGTAGATGCAAAGGGATCTCCTGCTACGGACCAAACGCTGCCACTTCCGCTGTGGAATCAACTCGCTGTTTGGCAGCAACAGCCCGGCTGAATGAACACTTCAAAGGGATTCACTTTTTCATTCTCCCAGAAGGAGCTACTCCCCCAGCTGACACGCTGGCAGTGAAGGGTTAAGTTTACAGCTCACTAAACTTTCGGTGTAGGCTGCTTATTTTACCAATGAGCATGTGTGAATGAATAGTCACCATCCAAGCCCTTGCTGGAGTCCCCATCGTTCGTACCCTTCACCACTGTACTATGTAGCATTTCATGCTAGAAACCAGATGTTCTCTTATCTCTTTAAATAGAGGATGTTGTAAACTTTACAGAAGATGTCTAAGATAATGCAGTTCTAATATTTATTGTGCTGTACCTGGCCCTGAAGTGTGACCAGTTCAAACAGTTTCATATATTTTTTTTTTTGTCTTTTTTGTTTTGTGTCTGTTTCCAGTGTTGAGATTCTGATGTTCACTGTGTCCTGCAAGTCTTCCCTCCACAGCTGCGGGAGGAATGAAAAGATGGGCAGAACCCCACCACCCACTTTATCTTGTATATTTCATAATGTATGTTGCTGGAAATAGTGTTCGAAAAAAAAAAGTTTAAAAAAAATATGTTGAAGTTAATGAGAATAAAATGGATTTAAAGTAAGTCTTTCTGTTCTGGTTTCCTCTATCAAACCAAACTTGTGCCCCAGTGGTGTAGGCAGCATGCTGTCTTTCCTTAAAATCTTACTTTATTTTAGGGATCTCTTTAAATTTGTAAGCAGCAGTGGGGCAGAGACATTACATTTTACATCAGTTCTCTCATTCCAGTATAGTTTGCATCATCTCCTTAGATATTATATAAAAGGAAGTGTAGTAAACAGTCTTGGGGTAGAGGTTTTTAGGACCACCATTGTAATGCAGGTGTAAGTCTGAACTTGCCTTTCACTGCTAGTAGCTGCCACCCAACAATTGTAACTGTACCATTTTATGGCACTTCACTCAGTCTTAAAATATTTCCCTGCCACATACCTCATATCGTGGAATACACCTCCTAAAATCTCAGCTGTGTTTCAGACAAACTGATTGAAACTTGTGTATCAGAAGAAAAGCAGCACTGCTGGCCACAGCCCAAAAATCACACGTTAGCAATCCTTTTAAATAAGGAAGCAAGACCTGTGAAGAGCAAGGGATGACGTGAGAATACACTAAAAACCTCACATTCAAGCATTTTTGGACATACTTGACCACTGTGTAGCACCTCTTTGAAGGAAGTGTTTGCTATTTTATATATAATAAGAGATACAGAAAGCTCAAACAGAGCAGATGTCAAGCAGTTCCACCTCATTACAAAGGGGTGGAAATCACAAACTCAGTCCCGGCCACCACAGACAAGCCAGCAGTTCTCTGTAGAAGTTGAAGAAGTCCATGGAGTGAAGGGACAAGTTCAGGTTTTGGCAGCTTGAAAGTTACCAAACTGTAGTGTCCTCACTTCGTCCACTCGACTTTTGTGGATCTGGAAGGCAGGTGTCACCCAGCGGCCACAGGAACACTGCTCACCCCACCAGCTGAAGGAGCCCAGCTTCGATGTGCATTTGGGACACAGAAGCTGCAAGAAAAAACACACAGAATGGTTTGAGTGTGAAGGGACCTTAAAGATCATCGAGTTCCAACCCCCCTGCCATGGGCAGGGACACCTCCCACCAGAGCAGGTTGCTCAAAGACCCATCCAACCTGGCCTTGAACCCCTCCAGGGATGGGGCAGCCACAGCTTCTCTGGGCAACCTGTTCCAGTGCCTCACCACCCTCACACTATGGAACTTCTTCCTAATATTTCATCTAAACCTACCCTCATGACCCGCTCTAAGGAGCACGCAGATGTAGGTCTATTTAAAAAATACTTCCATGGTACATTAAATTGTAGCAACCTGTGCTGAGCCAGCTCCTTCCCTTGTAACGCTTCACTCAAGGTAAACGGGCTAAAAAAAGAGGCAAAAAAGCAAAACTGTCCTGGCTGTTTAGCCCTGGGGTGTAGCAGGCAGCTGTGCTGGCAGAAGGGAGGGGGTGGAAATGCAGCTGCTCAGACCTGGTGTGGTTCCAGGACAGTTTTCCCAGTCTCCAGAACACCTCCATCCACCTGAGACCACAACAGGTTTTTCTAAGTCCCACGAACTCTTTCTTATACTAAAAACACACACAGGTAAACCCTGTCCAACACCCTGGTTAGCGTCCTTACTCCAACAAGATCAGCAGCTCATTTTTTTGTAAAGGGATATTTAACATTTAAGAATCTGTTCCTAAGCTGCAAAATTCACACTAGAAAGGCTGGGAGACGTAGGTCCTTGCGTGGGTGCTTTGCCTGAGGGAAGAGAAACAGTTTATTCTGCCTTTTTGAAAAAAAAAAAAACAACACCAAAACATCAAAAATAAAATAATCAAGCACATGCTCCCCTTCACCTGTCCTTCCATCACTCCGAGCAACGCTGGCTCCATCCACTGCACGGGCTCAGTGAAGTAGGAGGTACATTTTTCACCGCCGTCGCCGCAAAGCTGCGCGGTGCCCGTCGTCCTCTTGTGGGCAAAGGCTGTCGGCCCGCTCCCTTCCGTGTGGGACAAAATGCTGGAGCCACGGAACAGAGCACGCCTGCCCTCCGTGGCAAAAGCAGGGAGAAAAAAAAAAGGGGAGGAAAGAAGTTAAATAGTTGGGGGTTTTGAACTGGGGAAAGCTACAAACTATAGAAAATAGCTGCTCCACGGCTGTATGCCGTCTCCTATATAGATCTGGTTTTTAAACGGTTCCTACCGTGGTTAAAATGTAGTAAATCCCAAAAATCTACATGGCATTTCTCCTGGAAAAACCAGGAGAAAAAAAAATTATTGTCAAAAATAAACTAGAAAGTTGTGGTTTCAGAGCAAGCAGCTTCACAGAGCCAAGAAGAATTATGGCTGCCTATAGAATAGGGCAGTTCAGGCTGCACAACTTCAAGAAACAAAAAGTTTTATATTTCATAAGATACTTCTATTTGTCTTTTTGCAGCGTACACTGTATGGAAATGTAGGCATCACCCCTGTCCTGAAAATGACCTGCCCACTGATTTACATGGGCTATTTTTCTCTCAAGTTGCTTTCAAAATTACATTTTATGGAGAAATAGAGAAGATTCGGTACCTGCATTTCCTGCATCTGTAGAGAACCTCTGTGTTTGGATTTTGACATACACTGGTTGGATCAACTGCAAAGACTTCTCGGGGCAAGTCTTGAAGTTCTGCAGAGGGATCAGTACGAAACTGTGAAGCAGATCAAGGCAGCCAAGCTGCATTTCTGTGGGACAAGACAGCGCTGTGCCTCCGCCCCAGTCATGGCACACAAAATCCAGCTTCTTCACATGCATTTCTCCATTCAACCATTCCATTAGATAAGCTAAAAACAAAGAGCTTCATCCCACCACACCTACGACTGGGATTCACTTAATGCAAAGAACTGGGATCGAGATTTTGGCCTGAGCAATAGTAAAATACTCGCATTCTGCCTTACGGTCTTCCTTACGAAGAAAGTAAAGGCAGAGGAGGAGTTAGAACAGTTCTGCCAATCTTTTAGTGCACACAATACAGAAAGTCAGCTCACAAATGGAAGCTGCTAAAGAGAATGACTGATAAATAGAGAGAGCACTGTCATGCTGAATATGCAACAGAGATCTTGCAAAAAAGCACTGCGTTTTTATCTTATTATAAAATTACACATATGTCCATGTATCTACTACAGTCAACCTACTGCACATGGAAATATGAAAGTTTGCTTCATGCCTTGATTTTAACTTTATCTCAGTTGTTATTTTTTTTATTTTCATTGATATCTATTTAGGGGATGTTAAGTTTGCCTAGTCAGGTACGTAAAAATCAGGGAACATATTAAATTGGTCATTACCATTTCTGCATTTTGCTAAAAAGAACAGGTCCTTATGGATCCTATTTGTCAGGCATGTCTCAAGGACACTCTTTTCCCCACTGGGAGAATGTCTGTGGGGAAACTCTGGTAAAGCTGTAATTCTTTAGGGTCAGCACAGTGTGAATATTTGTCTCACCAACTCAAGGTTCGGACTGCATTGTGGGCAACGCTTAAAAGTCAAACACCTCTGCCATGGTCTTCTGTGTTCATTTCACAGAATCATAGAATGGTTTGAGTTGGAAGGGACCTTAAAGATCATCGAGTTCCAACCCCCCTGCCATGGGCAGGGACACCTCCACCAGAGCAGGTTGCTCAAAGCCCCATCCAGCCTGGCCTTGAACACTTTTCCAGGGATAAGGAATCCACAACTTCCTTGGGAGTCCCTTCAAGACAGATGGGTCCCACCAGGGAGCCTGCCCCAAGCTCCAGTCTGAGCACAGGGTGCCCCAGTCCAAGACCGATGATACTCCCAGTGCCCAGCCGGGCCCCGCCGCCACTCACCGGGGTACCTCTCCCTCAGCATCTCCAGCCGGTACCGCTTGTAGAGGGGGCTGCTGCTGTCCACGGCGCAGCCCATGGCCTCGTAGAGCTTCAGCTGCCCCTGGAAACCCGGGTTCACCCTGTGGAGGCGGGTGAGAGGAGAGCGGGGGTGAGGGGGGGGCGAAGGGGCGGCGGGCGGGCGGGGAGCGGGGGTCGGGGCACCCACTCGGCGTCGGGTTTGGCGGCCCTAACGGCGGCGTAGGCCTCCTCCCAGCCGAGTCCCTCCGTCTTCATGAGGTAGGCGGTCACCACGGCCACGCTGCGGCTCACCCCGGCATGGCTGCAAGGACAGGACAGGACGGTCCGGCCGTCAGCAGCGCTCCCCCGGGGAAGGGGGACGCACGGCCCCCCCGCCGCCCCGGTACTCACCAGCGGACTAGAGCAGCTCCGCCGCCCGCCCGTGCCGCACCGATGAAGGCGGCGCACTCGTCCAGGTGGCTCAGGAGGTCGGCGCCGGGCTCGTCCCGCACCCGGACGTGCACGGCCCGCACCCCCGGCACCGCCGCCGACTCCTCCGCGTCCACCGTCAGCACCGCCACCACCCCCGCCGCCACCAGTGACTCCGGGGACGAGCACGACTCCGCTCCCCCCACGTAGAGCCCGGGCACCACCGGCACCATGCCGCCGGCACGGCAAGCCGGAGCCACCGACATGGCGACGGGCAGAACACGGCGGGGCGGCGGCCGCCACTCCCAAGATGGCGCCGCGCAGAGCACCACGGGAATGCTGTTGCCATGGAGACGGCAGGGGCCGCGGTGTCGCCGGGCGGTGGCATGCTGGGCCCGGGCCTCCCCGACCCTCCCCGGCCCCGCCGGCAGGGGCCAGCCGGGAGCCGCCTGGCGAGAGCGGCGGGGCCGGTGCCGCTGGTAGCGGGGGACGGGGGGGGGGGTGTCATCCCTGGGTGGCCCCGCCAGGGCTGCAGCGATGGCGGCTGTGAAAGCCCCTTCTGGGAACGGTCGCAGGCCGGCGGGCATGAGACACCCGGGAACTGCTGTTAGGGCACTGCTTTCTTTTTTGCCTTTCCAGTATTTAAGTCATAATTTTCATAATAGTCTTAACACACCTGTGAGTACCAGCACGGTTCTCCCCACGTCCTCCCTAAGCGTCTGTCTCACCTCATCCTTTTTAATAACAAGGGCCCTCCCTGTCCTGCCTCCTTACAAACGTTCAAAAACCACATAGATATCACGAAAGAATCTCCCGATATGTTGCTATAATCACATTATTTTAAAATTAATCTTCTGGTTTCAAGGCCCCCATTTGCTACTGTTTGTGTGGCTGACACTGACAATTTTTTTGGTTTGTTTTTATTTTTACTGTGGAGATGAGGTAGAAAGGACTCTCCGACCCTCTCAGACTGGTTATCTAGTGACTGGCTTCGTCTGCGTGGAGTCAGCAAGCTGCTCTTTCAATACCTGTGTCTGGGGTTTGCTTCGGTGCAACCTCCAAAATCACAGAATCACAGAATGTTCATGGTTAGAAGAGACCGTTGAGATCATGGAGTTCAACCACAAAAAAAACCCCTAAAATCAAAACCAAACCCACACCACACCTACACACAAACAGACACAAAACAACAATCCTGGGTACTGGAGAATGCCCTGAAGTGCCATGTCTACACGTTTCTTAAATACCTCCAGGGATGGCAACTCCACCATCTCCCTGGACAGTGGGGGTAAGCACCGATACAGATCACTCAGAGGTAAACACCACAGGGAGACCCAGTACCTGGACTTCTGATTTACATTTCTGCTGTCCTGACTCCTCAGAGTAGTCCTGTCATGCCGTGGCAAGCGTGGTGTGAAAAGGAGACATGGAGGAGCAGTTATGTGGGAAGCCTGGAGAAGCCACACTGGCATCCAGATTCATGGTTATGGATTGGAGACTGGGCATTAAAACCAAACAGCAGGTCTGTGAGGAGCCTTCCCTTGCTGGTAGATCCCTGGCTGCTTTGGAGGATGATCACCATGAGCAGGATTTCTCCATCTGAACCTTGAGGAAATCAAGCGCACAGCACGTCTGCTGGGAAATGCACCAGCTTGCTGCTAAGGTCTGTTACACAACCGCATCCACCTCAGGGGGAGTGAGAAAAAAACATACTGGAAAGGAAGACAGGTGGAAATTAAAACCAGGTCAAACCGCGTATGGACCCTTAATGATGAAAACAGGTAACAATTGTAGCAAATCACCATGGGAAAACATTGAATTATCCATCGTTTGAGCAATCTGAAGAAAGTCTGCAGGCAAGGGCAAGTTATTGAAGGGGTTATGAGTTTTAGGGTGGGATTATATTATCCAGGGATTATGTGAGTGCTAAGAGGTGGTTAATCATCTCTGTTAGCCTTAAAAACGGTGAATTTGCCGGGGCAAACACTACCATCTGCAACTAAAACCAGTGGCAGAGTCTGGAGACAGGGTTTGCAGATGCAGACTCCCCCGGGTTTGGTGTGAGTGCTACACTCCTCCGCACCGGTTCCTAGAGCCTTTGGATGATGAGGGAATGTGAAAAAAAAAGGTGAGATTTTAAAAAAAACCTGTAGTGGGGGCAAATACAAAGTCTGCGGGGCTGAGCCCATGGGCAGCTCAGCACCAAAGAGCTTTGGCTGCCAATTGTGGCCGTGCTCCCTAAACAGCCTCACTGTTTCTCTGTCCCCCCCTTTGCTGTATTTGCCACCTGTAGCCTGGGGCGGCGTGTCCTGAGTTTGCTCACAACTCCCAAATTAGAGTAAATATTTTTTGCAGTCTGATTTACAAACCCTCGCTCTTCCCCCACCCCCCACCGCCACCTCTCCCCATCAGCTGTTGTCTGCTGAACCACCGAAATTTTTGACGGTTCGTTCTCCCCCAGGGTTCCGGGAAACCGTGTGACTAATTAAGCAGTGGGGGCGAGCTCAGGTGCAAGGAAAAAAACCCAGTCAGATGACGAGCCGCTGCCCACTCGCTCCAGCGAGTGCATTCCATCTCAGCGTGTGCCCTCCCAGCTACTTCGTAAGGGAAAGGAAAATGCTGGGCTTTCCCGGTCTGCCCACTCCGGAGCCTCACAGCACACCCCGATGGGCAAAACCGAGTCTCCTGCTGCTGAAGCAAGAGTGCTGGTGGCCCCAGCAGAGGCGTAACCTCCTCTTCACTGCTGGAAGAATTTGGCCTGCGTACTTTGTCACACATTCGAGTGGCTCCATTCCTCCAGGCTTTTAAGCAGTTTTGGCCATATATCTCAGGGGGTACATGTGAACAAAAGTCTGCAGGTCACAGCCTGAGTTGCCAGAGGCGGCACGCAGCAAAGCAGTAGAAGGGCTAATGGGTGGGGACATCTTCTAAAGACATTTGTGAGAGACAGCGAGTCTGAGTTGCTGTGTCCTCTTCACATCTAAATGCAGCAGGAGCTTGGAGATCCAACTTTGTATGGGTCTTGGAGAAGGAAGGTCTCTTGATTTTTGTTGAGCTCAGAAGCTGGTGGGAGATGAGAAGCCATAGACAGTAGCATCTCATTCCTTGGAGCAGGAGCTTCAAGCAGCCAATTTAAACTCAGATTTTTGAAAGGCTGCTGTTCCCTGCATTATTACAATCCACACATCTATACTGGACTTCATTATCCATGTGTTGGGGGAAAGGATTGCTGCATCTCCCTGCAGGAAACCTCAAAGTCCCATAAAGGCAGCCAGCAACCGAGAAAGAGACTCAGTCTTGATGTTGTGCGGGAGGATTTCACCGTGGCCCCGTGTGGGTGGGATGTTCCTACATGTCTCCACACTGTCAGCATCTGCAGACACACAGTTATCCCACATCAGACAAAAAAAGAAGAGCTTCCCAACTGCAGGTTTGATGCTTAATTACAGAATGAGGCATGACAGCTACTACTACCGTGTATTAATAAATCTGCTTCACTTTATGGCTTTAACAGCTGTAGCAACCAAGATTTATAATGACACATTACGTTCAGCAATGCGTCACGTAAGGAAACTAATCTGACAGTGCCAGGTCACTGAGCTGACTTACAAGTTTCTCAGTGCATTTCTTCTGCCAAATTTGCTGCGCTGTTTACTGGATTAAAATGAACAAGTTGCACTGTGTTCATAAAACTCCATACTTGCCCCCGTTTTGGCAGCTCCCAGACACTTTTTTTCCCCCGTCACACTGCCATCCCAGGAGCCATTTCTTCCCAGGTCCTTCTTCCTTCCCCACCCTCTCTTTGAAAGCCCTTTGAAACAGGTCCTGCAGTGTGTATCCCAAAAGGGGGTAGAGGAGGGACTGTAGCTGGGAGGCGGCGCTGGGGACACCATCAGAGATGAGGGATGGATCTGCTGTGGGAGAAGAGTGAGATGGTGGTTGTCCTAGAGCAGAGGGGGAACTGTGGCTCCCACTGCCTCTTGACAGAAATTCGTATCCCAGTCGCTCTCAGAAAAAGCAGAGCTTGCAAAGATTGGGATCATTCATTACTCCTCCCCAGACTTGGAGTTATAACTGACAGCAGGAACGCCAGTCCTAAATAAACATCAAAAGACTGCACCCTGGAGCTGGGTCTGGGCCCGTGTCAGAACCACTTTTGGCAGCCACAGCACCCGAGCAGTAACCCATGGCTTTGAATCTCGTCTCACCAGTGGGCTGGGTGCTGCCACGTTTTCCATCCCCACGGCCCAGTAACCCACCGCACAGACACGGGTGGATGGGCTGGCTCTCCTCAGGGGTAAATGGGCTTGTTCTCCTAGATGTTCATTACTCAAAGATGCATTCCTCATTATTACTGCAATTTACCAAAAGTCTGGTCCAGCAGGCTTTAAATGGCGTTTCAAAATGACATCCCTTCTGCGGGACCAATGAAAAGCAATTTAAAAAAAGGACTGTATTGTCAGGAGGTCTCAATTCACTGCAGAGAGTGCTGCACGTCTGCTGACAAATACTCAAGGTCTTCAAATAAGACGAAGCAGGAAACAACTCAGGTATATCCAATCTTTAGGATATAGTGAGATACCTCTCTGTTTTGGCAAACACTTTTGTGAAACAAGAACAAGCATGAACCTTTATTAATACTTGAACATCTATAATAGCAATACGTGCTGCAGTTTATCTTTGCCTTTATTAGGACCTAATGAATATTACAAGTAGAGAATATTTTTCAACATGTAATCTAATTGTTGTTTGCCCGTGGAATAACAGAAAAGATACTGTACAAAATAATGTTAAAGGACAATAATATTTGAGACAGAGAAATTGCTGAAGAAATATTTTGAAGAGGGAAGACCATTCACTATTTTAACCTCCGAGTGAGGTATTTCCTTATGTGTGGTTATGCCTCCGTCATTTCTGCTACTACTTCTTTTTGAGTTCTCTATTTTTCTTTCTTGTTTTAGAAACGCAGGGGAAAAAGGTCGAGAGAGATCTACATCCTCACGTCCGGCTCCGTACCACCACAGACAGTCATATTACACATTAGCTTTTCCAGCTCTGTCTTGAAACAAGTTATATTCCCCTCTCTCCCTCCCTCCTGCAATGTTCTGAATTCCTGACTATCTCATTGGACAAAAAGATGGCAATTTCCCTTGAATCTGATTCTTGTGTCAATATTATCCTTTAATTTAAACAGCTCTTTTTGTTTCCTGTTATTTATCCCAATGGTGTGCTATCGGAGAAAAATAAATAAACAAATAAACCATCCCACCCATATTCCTGCTCAGCTTTGGCTTTGTTGGTGGAACAAGGAAAGCCTGTTTGTATTTCCTCGGCAAAGAGGAGCTTTTCAGTTTCCTCTGACAAGGTCAGCTCTTCTCTGCGTGTGTGCAGGTTTTAATTCATCTTTCTTGACCGTGTGACCAAACAGTGTAACAGATGTCTGGTGGGTTTTTCCCCCCAAGGCTTTGTAAATACTTTTTTAGCTCTACTAGAAATATGTCGACTGGCCTAAAAGGCCAGTTTTGCCTTTTGTCCTCCTCGCTACAAAAGGAGAACATCCCATGTCCTTTCTCTCCTCTTTTGCTGAAACCTTGAAGCAGCAGAAGTTGTAGCATTTATCCTGGCAGCGCATGATTTTGCTGGGTGAACTATTGAACACCAGCCGATTGGTATTACTCTGTATCTCCAGGTTATTCACTGCTTCCTGTCTTAACAGTTCTGTCCTCCTCCCTGTCTCCAGTGCCTCCTGGAGCCCACCAGCTATCTTCTCAGTAGAGAGCCGTTTCAACACTTTCACCATGTCCTGGTGAGTGCATCCGTGCAGTTTGGGTGTGAACTACTCAGTTTGGCTTGTTTCCGATGTGGTGATGTAGTAAACTCTTTAGTGAAGCCTGGAAATGGGGGCTGACCTGCTGGAGAGCAGCTCTGAAGGCATCAGGATGACCATGAGCCAGCAATGTGCCCTTGTGACCAAGAAGGCAAATGGCATCCTGGGGTGCATCAGAAAGAGCATGGTTGAAGGAGGTCATCCTGCCCCTCTACTCTGCCCTGGTGAGACCCCGTCTGGAATACTGGGATCAGTTCTGGGCTCCCCAGTTCAAGAAGGAAAGGAAACTACTGGAGAGGGTACAGGAGAGGGATACAAAGATGATTAAGGGCCTGGAGCATCTCTCCTATGAGGAGAGACTGAGGGACTTGGGTCTTTTTGAGTCTGGAGAAGAGAATGCTGAGGGGGTGATCTGATCAATGGTTATGAATACTTAAAGGGAGAGTGTCAAGAGGATAGTGCCAGTCTTTTTTTCAGTGGTGCCCAGGGACAGGACAAGAGGAAGTGATCACAAACTTGAATATAAGAAGTTCCATCTAAACATGAGGAGGAATTTCTTTCCAGTGAGGGTGGCAGAGCCCTGGAAGAGGCTGTCCAGAGAAGTGGTGGAGTCTCCTTCTCTGGAGACATTCAAAACCCACATGGACAAGTTCCTGTACGACCTGCTCTAGGGTGGACCTGCTTTGGCAGTGGGAGGGGGCTGGACCAGATGATCTCCAGAGGTCCCTTGCAATCCCATGTGATTCTGTGAAATCACAGTTGGTCTGGCCGAGGCAGGGCACCTTTGGGAAAGCTACGCCTGCTTCCCTGTCTCCCGTTATTCCCTCGCAGTCTTTAGGCCGTTGCTTTCCCTCATGCGGTCCCTCACGTACCGGGGGGAGCAGGGGGTGAAGTTGGGAGGGGGAAGGACGGACCGAAAGCGACCGCTGGGCTCCCCCCACCGCCACCTGTGACGGGGGAAGCTGCGGGGCTGGGCCCCCGGATCCCCGCAGGGTTCCCGGGCCGAGCGCCCGGCGGCCCCGACGGCGGCCAAACCCGCCCCCGCTCCTCCGCGGCGGGAGGGCTGGGGCGGCGTCTCCCAGCGTAGGCTGGTTAAGGGGTGTCCCAGTCCATACTGGAAAGGGGGCTCCCAGTATGTCCCGGGAAGGGATTACGACTCCTGGACCCTATGAACTGGGGACCCCCCAGTACGGGCTGGGAAAGGGGCTGCGGTCTCCATTGCGGTGTGGGGAGGTCCCCCGGCCGTCTGGGTCCCCCCAGGTTGGGCGGGGGTAGGAGGGGCCGGTACTGGCATCTTCCCAGTGATTCCCAAATCCCTCCCAGTATCCCCAGTTTCATTCCTAAAGCTGCTTGCATTGGCGGCGGCTCGCGCTCCCCCCATCCCTCCCAGTTACCCCAGTCCCCCTTCCAGCGCCTCCTATATCTTCCCAGTATCCTTTTTCAAGGATTTTGAACCTTTTCAAACCCCGTCGCCCCCTGTCGCTGCCGGCGGGGGCGGATAGCACCACCGCCTCGTTTCCCGCCCGGCCGGTTACCTCACGGTAACGGCGGGGAGGGGCGGAGGGGGGGGGAAGGAGGAAGAGGGGGCGGGGCCGGCGGCGCGGCCATAAAGGGCGGGAGCGGGGCCCGAGGGGAGGGCGCGCGCGCGAGGCAGGCGCCGTTGTTCGGGGTTGCGCGGGCGCGGCTGAGGTGAGCGGCGGGAGCGGGTCGGGACCGGGGGTGGGAGGAAGGCAGGGTCGGGGCTCGGTTCGGGTGGGATCCCTTACGGGGAGGCGTTTCCTCGAGACAAGCCCCTTAGAAACGCCTGCATTTATTTATTTTCAAAAAGTTGCCGTTTAAAACTGTTTAACGGCAGCTTCGCTCGGCGGCGCGGGGTGTGCGTTTGCCCCACGCGGCGCCGGTGAAGGGCCGCTCCGCTCTCAAGAGGGGAAAAAAGGCTCGTCAAAGGAAGGCGAGCCGCCCCGCCGGGGCTTGGAGGGGGCTTGTGGCACCACGGGTTCGCGGGGGCGCTGCAGGTACGGACCCCTGAACCCCTTCAGGTGCCGCGTCAGGTTGTACGCCTTGGGAGGGAAATCCGCTGCCGGGCGCGTTGTACTTCATCAATGTGAGGAAGGTGAAGGGAAGCGTGTGGTCCTCGCTCCTCTCGCCTCTGACCTCGAGGTTCGCATCCGAGTTGAAGCGACAAGGCTCTTTTCCCCTTGGTTTTTAAAGTAGGTAGTGCCTGTCTTTTTTTCTTCCCGAGGGAGTCAGGTGTAAGACCTTCTTGTGGTGTGGAGAATGTTGACAGTGATACGAGAGGTGTGCCAACTTCCATCCCAAGTGCATCGAAGTCGCTAGGATCCTGTTGTCACTACTGTTAAGCCTTACAGAGTAGGCAAACATACGAGTGGTTTGTGGGTGGGAGGCTTCATATGTGGCACTAAACTCTCTGCCACACTGGAAATGAAATACTTCATTAACTCCCCACAAGGGCAGCAATGTGTGGTGTCCTCCCAGGTGAGACTTGCTAAGCAGAACCAAGTGTGTGTGGGGTGGGAAGCACTGCTCCCCAGTCCTTTCTGGTGGCTGGGTGGGCTGCACATATTGTCTTAGCTACTGAGGAGGCTACAGATTGGAAAGAGGAGAGGGAATGCTGTCAGAGGTAGCAGCTGAAAGCTCTTGCACCTTAAGCTAGAACATTCTTGTGTCCTTTAGTGATCTGAAGGATTTAATAGAATACAATGGCTTTAAGATGAAAAAGTACTTGAATGCGTTTGAAGTGCCTGAGGGCAACTGCTGGCAAGCTTATACCTCTGGGTTTATGCTGTGTTGCAACCTTAAGGACTGAGTTTGAAGAACCCTTTGATTTGTCCTGGACTAATCATCTTGCAAATCACAAGCTTGTTTTGTGCCTGCTGGAGCTGATGTGACCCATAGCAGCTGAGCTTGTAATGCAGCAGCTCCTGCTTAAGGGCAGAAGTTGCTTTCCCAGGAACACTTCTACCTTACTGTGTATTTGATCTAGGATTTGGCTGTCCTCTGTAGAGGAGGTGACAGGGCAAATGAACTAAAAAGCTGGAAGAGGATGGGTGTGAAATGACATGAAATGAGCTGCTTTTTGAATCTTAATTGAAAAATGTTCCATGCATTATGTTGATGCATGTTAGGAAGCTGTATGGCTGGATTTGAAACAATTCCTGGTAGACAAGAGTTAATTACCTTAAGTCTGCCTAGTCTGACCTTGGCAGCTGCAGTCTTCACAAATACTCTGGACAGAAGAAGGTGAGTCCTCAATTAGTTGTCAGGAAGCACCTGGCCACAATAGAAACCTGAAACACTTAAAAGTGTATTAATACCACTTGAAGTTGTGTGCCTGTAGAACATATGTAAATATCTGCATACTTCAAAACACGAGCCACCTAAGCACAAGAGAATGATCTGGTCAACTGTGACAAGACTCTCTTTAAAAAGTACAGAAGTTCAAATGAGGCTATGAGCAAGCCTGGTCAGGGAGGTTCTTATGTCCTAAGTGGTAAAGCTTAATGCTAACATGACGTTAAGGCACACACCATCTGAGTGTATCTTAGCTCTTAAGAGCTTGTTTGTCCTCCACAAATGAGCAAAAGGTTGGGATGAGCATAAATACTTCCAAAAGGGTAGCTTGACTATGCAGTGTGTCTGAAGAGTAAAGAGTTGCTTATGAAGATGGGAGCACAAATTGAATAGGTGTGTTACCTGGCCCTTAGCTGAAATTCTGTCTGGGATGCTGAAGTGCTGTAGCTTTTTGCAGGAGCAAGGTGATCTTGGACTTTAACCTATGAGTAATAGATGCTGAATGGTTAAGAAAGGAAAGACTTTTCATAAAAAGGGAAGAACTCTTGTGTCTCTGTCATAATTAATGTGCTTTCTGTGGGTTGGATTTCTAGGCCCTGAAACTAACACCTGAGACTTCCACTGGTGTGCAAGTTGGAGAGAGCAGTTTGAACTTTATGTAGAATGAAACAAGTTCCAAGTGAAACAAGTGCTTTGCACTTATGGCTCCTCTGGCTTCATCTGGTGTTGCAGATGACCTTTAAATTTGTGTAAAGCTTATGTGTCATCTTCATTGGTAATTTCCCTTTGACACAAACTGCTTTGCTGAAGTACGTAGCTCTACCTCACCAAAAGGCATTTTGTACCTGAACTGATGGAGAAGGTGAGTATTGCTTCAGGTGAAAGGTTTGATGATAATCGGTACATAAAATTATTTCTTCCTGGTTTGTGTGGGTAGACAGAAAAGCAAAGCATAGTATATCTAGGAAGCATAAACAGAAATTTTGACTTGTGTGTTTTTTTTTTTAATTCCATCTCCCTGCAGTTTCTTTGGAGAAGAAAAGCCTTAAGATGGCAGGCAAGGGAAGTAACACAGACTGCATGTCATGCAGTGTACTGAACTGGGAGCAGGTCAGCCGTCTGCATGAGGTTCTTACAGAGGTGGTTCCAATCCATGGCCGAGGTAACTTCCCAACCCTGAAGATAACTCTGAAGGACATTGTTCAGACTGTTCGGAGCAGGCTGAGTGAAGCAGGCATTGTGGTACATGATGTCCGTCTGAATGGCTCTGCAGCTGGTCATGTCCTGGTAAAGGATAATGGGCTGGGATGCAAAGACCTGGATCTCATTTTTCAAGTTTCTCTTCCAAGTGAGGCGGAGTTTCAGTTAGTTCGAGATGTGGTGTTGCGATCCCTCTTGAATTTCTTGCCAGAAGGAGTAAGCAAGCTAAAAATCAGTCCAGTGACACTGAAGGAAGCCTACATCCAGAAGCTAGTCAAAGTGCACACGGAGTCTGACCGCTGGAGCTTGATATCACTTTCCAACAAACATGGCAGGAACGTGGAGCTGAAGTTTGTAGACTGCATAAGGCGACAGTTTGAGTTCAGCGTGGACTCTTTCCAAATCATACTGGATTCCCTGCTTTTTTACTATGACTACTCAGAAACCCCCATGTCGGAGCACTTCCATCCAACTGTGATCGGGGAGAGCATGTATGGAGACTTTGAAGCAGCTTTTGATCACCTCCAGAACAAGCTGATAGCTACCAAAAATCCTGAAGAGATCCGAGGTGGTGGGCTTCTGAAGTATAGTAACCTCTTAGTACGAGACTTCAGGCCCATGGACAAGGATGAGATCAAAACATTAGAGCGCTACATGTGCTCCCGATTCTTCATAGACTTCCCAGATATCCTGGATCAGCAGCGCAAACTAGAGACCTACCTCCAGAACCACTTCTCCAAAGAAGAAAGGAGCAAATATGACTACCTCATGATTCTGCGCAGGGTGGTGAACGAGAGCACAGTCTGTCTCATGGGACATGAGCGAAGACAGACTCTCAACTTGATTTCTCTGTTAGCACTCAAAGTGCTGGCGGAACAAAACATCATCCCTAATGCTACTACTGTTACTTGTTACTACCAGCCAGCACCTTATGTTAGTGATGTAAACTTCAGCAACTACTATCTTGCAAATGCTCCTGTGCCATACAGCCAGTCCTACCCCACTTGGTTGCCTTGCAATTGACTGTTTCACTTGAGCATTGAGTGGAGGCTACTGAAGGCCAAGTTGCTGAGTGTATATAGACAAGAAATAACTGTCAGGTGGAGGTTTTCTAATGGAAACATGACTGCCTTGGACTGTCCATTTCCTGGTGTGCAGTGGGAATATGCATCCAGGTGACCTGCTATGAACCTTTCAGTGTACCCCTACAAATGCCAAGAAGCCTTATTATCCCTTCATTAGGAAAAGAGAACCAGCAGCCAAATGTTCAGAGGAGTAATTGCAAAACTCTGTACTAGTTCTGGAAGTGGCTATTAACGTGTGATTTAAGTGGAGTATTTGGTGAACTGGGTTTATAGATAGAGAAAAGACTGTAAAATGTCTTGAGCAGGGCAGAGGCCACTCCTGGAATAGCATCAAAACTCTTCCTATTGCCTAACCTCATTAGTCTACACTTTTTCAGTTCAAGTTCTGTCCAACTTTTTATTGAACTAATTGTGTGAGTGTGGGCTCGTGTTGTGCTTGGGCTGTTTTTACTTTCTGGCTGTGGAGAAGTGGTAATGGTATAGATAATGTTGGGCCTAAATGTTGTTTCCTGTAGTACTAGGGATATATGCCTCAAGTTTAATTTCTTGCAAGTTGAAGATGGATTAGTAGGGATATCTCTAAAGCATAAGCTGGCTAAGTTTTTCTTGAATACAAAAAGTTGGCATCTCTAAACATGCACCAAAACACAATCTAAAAGTTGCTAATGTGAAAAGTCCTTGAAATGAGGAATTGGAACCACAGTTTGAATAGTTAGGATGGAAAAATACTGTTGAGTCCAGGCTTAAGGTAAAGCCTTTCTGACTACATCTTTCAAAACAATTTTTGGCACAGTTGGGAAGTAGCACAACTCTTACACTGAAGTTTGGCCCAACTTTCTTCCTCACAGGTCACAGCAACCAAAGGAAAAAAAAAAAGGCACCAAACAGGAAAAATGCCTAAAAACATGAACCACTGTAAGTTGCAGGATGATGTGCATTCCTGCCACAGTATAAAGTCCTGAAGTGCCTCCTAAGATGACCTTCTTGTACAACTTCAGGCAGGTCCTGAAGGCTTGCATATCTGTCACCACTGAAGGGTTAGCTTACTGGTTTATCACTATCACCTGGTCACTGTATAAGATAGTATTTTGAGTAGTTAGAGTCAAATTCTTCCTCTTTAGTGTCTTAACCTGCACTTGAAGAGGTGTATAAACCCGAAGTGGGTCCCTCCACAGAGGCAGTATGTGGTGAAAGTCTGTTGCTGTTTTCAGAATAGTCTCTGGAAGAGTATGTGCTCCCTTGGAGGTGTGGGGGGGTGACCTTCCAAAAGCATATGTGCTGAACTTGCTGCTTTGAAACTTGTGTGCTTTAGAAGGGAGGTTAAAAATTCCCCAGTTATGTATATAGTGATATTAGAAACTGTTACATTAACTGGATAACTCTCACTTAGTAAAATATGTATAGGAAATGATCTTGAGATTCCTTTGCTTAACCACAGAAGTAGATTAGAAAGGCCAATCTTAGGGCTATTTAATATGTACTGGTGCAATGTTTAAGAACACTTGTTTGCCTAAACTTTTTTTATGACTTCTAGCCATCTCTGCAAGCTTGTGAGACCAAAGTGCCTGATAAACCAAATGATTTAAGCTTAGAAGGTAAAGGAGAAACACTGGTGTTTCACTGGCTGTGGTTGCTGTTCAAGGTGGAAACAGTAGCAGTGCAGCACTAAAATGGCAGTAAAAATCTGCCTCTTCCTTATAGGACCAAAAAACTTCTAGTTACATTGCAAGTTCTCTCACTCCTCATAACGAGTGAGGGTAGTCTTCTGTTCAGAATTCTTCATTTAGCTTATGAAGGCAAGGAGGGATACAATACATAAAGCAGACTGTAGCCAAGCATGCTTTAGCTTAATTTTTTGAACAGTCTTGTAAGCAACTTCAGTAGCAAATAGACAAAGAATGTGGTCTCTTCTGTTGTATTTTTTTTTTTTAATTTATTAAAGGCTTCCTGAGTAGTCAGCCAAAGTAGCTAAACTTGAAAGTGAACCCAGCCTCTTTCATTAACTGTGGCTTGGACTTCGTGTAGCTTACAGACAAGGCATCTCTCGCCCAAGCCTGACTATTTGGAAGGCTTTTTAAAAACTAATGTGGTGCCAGTGTTGTCATGTGTGTTAAACTCAGTGCAAGCTTGCTGCTGGGAGGCATGAATAACTTCGGCATGCAAGGCAGTACTTGGCTTGCTACAGAGTGTTACTAGAAAGAAGGAAGTCTTTTGCTTAGGAGTTTAATTGCTATCATCTCTTAAGTAGCTGTTTTTAAACCCAACTTAAGTTATACCTGTTGCAGAAGTAAACCATTGTTTAGAGGGACATGCTTGATTTGCATATCAAATAGCTTAGACTCATGTATTTGTCTTGTGCAATCTCAGATCTTTAGAAACTGTTCCTGTGCATCAGCTCATGTGGCAGAAGTGGTCAGATGCCAAGGAGGAGTTCTTGCAAGCTTGAAACACTTATATTTTGCTAATCTTCAAATGCCTTGGCTGTTGAACATCAGGCCAGGTGCATCTGTTGGAAAAGAAAGTGCTAGAAAAAAGGCTCTAATGAATTCCTACTGAAGTAGAGCTGTAGAGAATTTAAGCTTCCTGCCGTAAATATTGTGTTTTTGCTAATGTAACTTGTTGCTGAGGCATCTGAGGAAGCTTTATGTTGAATGACTGCTCCATGCCTGGGTTTAAGCCTTGCAGGACTGCTGTGTTCCCTGTCTGCCTATGAAGTTGCTCTGACATATTAGGAATATTGGTGCTTTCTAGCTACTAGATGCTCTGCTTGTACCCTGAAGCTGCACATTACCAACTGCATTGGCCCTGCTGTGTGAGGGATTGCTGGGACACTGTTCCATAGTCTTCCCAGTAATCCTGGCTTGACAGGTGGAGCTGGAATACTCGGTAGTTTTTCATTACTGTATTGCAAGCAGCTTATCCCTTCCTCTTTCAAGTTGTCCTAGCAGCCTGATGGTGCATATAGCAGTGGCTTCATTTGGTGTGTGCTAGCTGGTTCAGGGTTATGGTGACCCCTGTAGCAAGGAGTAACACGAGAATGAGCACTAGGTAAAAGTTAATAGTGATGACCCTAGGCCAAGTCCAAGCTGCCTGCTTGATTAAGTCTCCCTTCAGTACTAAAAGATGCCTCTGCAAACCTGCTCTATCCTCCTCCTCACTTGTCAAGTGGAAGTTAGACTACTTCAGACTATTACCCTAACGTGGTCTCTCTGGGCAGTGGCCATCAAAACCAAGCTGTAGTAACACTAGATGGCAAGTCTTGTATCAGTGCCTCATTCCTCAGGACTGGGCTTCTAGTGAACTAGATTATGCAGTTCAAAATAGCTGTTTTCTTCCTGTATCTTATAAACTCTGCTGGGCTAAGCCAGTCTGAGGTTGTAATTATTTATTGCCAAGTCCCCTTTGACTTAGAGTTTATTCGTGTAACTTCCTCACTGTAAGATTTTTTTTTTTTTATTTGATAAAGATGGTACCAAAGAGACCTAGTAGACGTCTGGATTATAGTCCCTTTGGTACAATCTCTATGCTGATCCATGGTCACTATGAAAAGCTGTAAGGTAAGGCATACTTCATGCTCCCTCAGCTCAAGATTTAATTCTTGCTGAGTTTGTCCTCAGCTAGTTCAATCATTCAGTAACCCGGGGGTTGATGACTACTGCTTGCTCTTGAGTAACCATTTTTCAAAAGATTCTCGCCCTTTATTTTAACATTCATCTCTTGTCTACAAAGCAGTAGGTAGTATTTAAATCTGGTCCAAATACCTGAAGCTTTTTATTGAACCTTAAAGACCCGTATTTTGGGATTGAGTTCTGAGGTTAAGCATTTGGTATGTTTTGTGCCTAGGCTTTGTGGGTTTCTAATCACTAGAATAACTACTGATGTTGGTAGTGATCTCTGCTTATCACTATATGAGTGCTTAGGAAAAGGCCTCTTAAAAGGGAACTTAGAGAAATAGCTTCAATTAAGTTGTCGGTGTACTGATGGTACTTGTTTACTGTCCCCCTTGTTCCACTCATTCAATCAGAGTGTCATAATTGTTTGACACAGGAATAGGAAATAAATTGACCATAGTCCTTGGCAACTTGGTCTAATTTGGGCATTGAGAGAGTCAATGGATGGTAATACTTCTAGCCTTTGCATCTAAGTCTTACACTTCACCATATTTAACAAATGGTTGAGTATTTCATGTATGGTCTTTAATTTCTATGTAACTAGTTATAAGGTGGGATGCTGGGCTATAGCTGTAGAAGCTTTGGGGGGAATGGCTGGAGCACTCTGGTTTCTCTCACTTGTATTGGAAGAGAAGGCCACTCATTGAAGTGTCTGGATTGGGCTTGTCTCTTTCTGATGAAAACTGCACTTTCTGTTAAAATTTAGAAGGCCCTTTTTTTTTCTATTTTTCTCTTATTTTTTACTATTAAAAGAAGCCAGCTCTTGGAAAATCTGTCTCACCTCTTTGGAAGAAGTGAGTCTTTTTTTTTTTTTTTAAGCTGGCAAAATAAGGTACTAGAAATATTTGGATTTGTGATGAGCCCAAATGTGAGATTAGTCACGGTATAACTTTGTCTACTGTTCTGCACTGTGGTGTTCACTTGTCATTCTTGGAAGTTGGGTTTTGGACCTTAATGATTCTGAAAATTCTTGTGCAAATAAACTTACGCTAAACATTGCTTGTCTCAAATAATTCTTGTGTCTAAGTAGTACTGACAAAGTATTTGTGAAGCTTATTGGACAATGTGTGTTTAGATGCACTGAGGGGGAGAAACAGTGATGCTGCAC
>BJBW01000666.1:0-31071 GCA_004320125.1 Scolopax mira | reverse complement strand
TAGCCTCTTGGGTAGTGCTGGAGAAATTCCAGCTTTTGGGATCTTGTGGTATCTGCAGTGGAAGCTTCAGAGATTAGCGGAGGCCAATCTTGGAGTTTGTGTAGTCCCTTCTCAAGGTGTAATTGCTGCCCTCTGATTTTAAATGGAGACCTGATAATGCAGCTGGACAACATAAACCATCTGCTTGTCACCTGAAACTCCCTACCTTAAGTCTTCAGTTTGTCTCATCATAAAAACTTCAGAGATATTTTGGGTAACATCCTTAAGTTTCTAGAATGCCAAACTTAGATTTGCAGGGTTTGATACTGAAACAGCAATGAAGCAGCTATGCTCACACAAGTGGCACTGTGTACTCTTTCAGTTCCATAAGGAACTTCAATAATGGTAAAATTTGAGAGGAACTAAAAAAGAAAGATGACGTTGGTCTATTGCTGCTGTATTGTTAGTGAAATTTCAATTGCAAGTGCCCTGTTCTGTTGTACTGCTGGAACCCAGCCTTCTCCATGCTGGGCAAGATGACCCCCCCCCACCCCGTGATGGGGTAGTGAGAGGCATTAGGCCAATGGGACTCCGAATTGTTGCCATTGTTCTGGAAGATGCACCAATTTACCTGCTTTTTTTCTGTGATGGAATGTAAAATATTTGATATTTTTGAAGTCAGAGTGCTCAACATGCCCTTAGAGAGACAGGGTAGATGCTCCTGGGAGAGAAACAGAGGTTTTCTTTGCATGCCAGCTTATTTTGAATATTGCTTACCACATATTTAGTGCACTAATTAACTAACTACCTGAAATTGCTATTTTCCACAGTAAAATAGGATTTGTGTTTATCCAGCAACTTAAAAGGAAGATTTATCAAAGGGTGTAGTATCAATATGTCACTTGAGTGTAGGTGTTAGTCCTACATGTTTTGCTGCAGTAGCTTCATTTCAATGAAGAAAAAATAAGCTCCATGTCCTATAGGCAAGACTGCCTGGTGAAGGGAGCAGTTAACCTGCCAAACCTTAGTAATTTTCCTAGTAGGAGAGAGTTGAGTCATCATGCTGGAAAAAGGGAGTCTTGCCAAGAACTGTGTGCAAAGCTGGATACTAAACTGGTGGTTCACACGTACGTTAAGGAAAGCTATAACGCCTTCTCCAGTGTGGACTCTTGGCTGTCTGGTTTAGTAAACCAGCAGGAACTAGTTGCCTAGGCTGGCTGATCCCACAAAATACTGTGCTGAGCCTTCATCACTGATAAGTAGAGCAGGAGACAATCCATGGTCCCTTCACCGTTTGGAGAACGGAGAAGTACAAACTCTTGGAGAGGTCTGGGCAAAACAGAGCGCAAAGAAGCTGGCCAGTTTGATCTGTAGCAGTAACTCTGTTGTCACTGACAAACCCCTATGGCTAGTCTGCATACTTCAGGAGGTCCTCAACAAACATCCAAGGCCCAAACTGCTTTGGGGAAATAATCTGTCCTTGTGTGTTCCCAGCAGACAAGTGATGATTTGGTGCCGTAGCAGTGGCCTCGCTGTCAAAGCTGGAAAATTCCCCTTGTGGTGTTATGTGGTTTATTGCAGGAATTTTAAACCCCTAAAACATATGTTAACTTTATTATGTTCATGTAGCAAATCTGCTTCAGAAAACTGAAACCCAGGGATTATACTGATTGCACTTCAGGCAAATGGAAAATTATCTCCCCTGCAAGAGAATGGTTGAAGTGTGAGGCTTCTGATTCAGTCGCTATCCCCATGTAGGAGGTCTTCTGAATGTGTCAGATGTGTGGCACGTGAATTACAACCATGGGCTGGTCCCTTTGCGGATGTCCTTCATGCTGCAGAATGTCCACCTGCAGTGATTCCCTTCTCCACTCCCTCTCTAACACCTAAATAACTTACTCTGAAAGCTGTATCTCAGTGTGTCTCTCGGAAAATTATTCAGTCTTGCCCTAAAGGTGCCCAGTAATGGCAATTCGTTGTGTACTTGGAAAACCTGTTCTAATATTTGATTGTGGTTATTGCTGAGAAATTAATTTGCATTTCCACATTGATCCTTGGACTTCATCTTCAACCTGTGGATTGCTGAATCCTTATTAACAAGGCTGAAAAATTCCAATCTCTATCCACTAATCCCTTTGGATATTGCATGAACTGTGGAAAATGAGCACTTGAAGCTTTATGTTGTATATATTGCATTCAGAAGCTGGAAGCCTTTTCTTCTGGAACTTCATGGTTCCTGTGCATCTCATGACCCAGCACCAGTGCTCTACATACCACGGATAAAAAAATAGTGTTAAGATTTCTTCTCAGCCTCTTGATATTTGTGTCCACAAACTGCGTCCGCTGTTTTTGCGATGGCATTATGGCATGCTGAGTGCTCGTGCAGAGTCAGTTATTCATGGTGATTTCAAAGTCCATCTGCTGCTTCTTGAGGCAGCCTCTCCCATCTGCTGTTGACAACATCTGTGCTCCTGGTTTCCAGATGTAGTAATTTGCATTTGATGGTATTAGAAAAACTTTTTGCCTGAATCCTATGGGCAGATAGTCACAACATTGATGGAAAAAGTAACTCATCTTCTTCCCTATTTATTATCTTTCTACCTTAAGTGCTGTGTAGTGCCTAGAGATGACAGAAGTTCTCACAATTTTGTGTTGTTCTTGCATATTGAAGAGTACAGAAGGTTGTTGTGGGCACTTTGAAACCGACAGGTGTTTTAAAACCATCTTTAGCACAAAGTCCACAAAGGTGCTGGATGCAGGCTATTTTGGGAATAATTTTTACCACAGTGAATACTGGGTAGAGACAGTAGAGAAAGCTTAACAGCTGTTCCTCAGTCCTCTCCTCTGCACCCCCATGTCTAAAACCCTGTGGTGACAAGTATCCCTGGAGCACAAGTTCACAACATGATCGAAGTGAAGAGCTCCATGTTTCTGCTCTTGCCATCACATCTGTTAGTCATCACAATCCTTCTGCTTGTCTGTTTTACTGCTCACGTGGGGCTCCTCCACTGTTAGCCCTGACTAATTGCCAGGACTGATGTACCTCTCTCAACTTCATGAGCTCCCTTCCACTTTCTCCTCTTAGGCAGCTTTTCTTAAGAACGGGGGAAAGTAAGTTATTTTGGGGAAGAGAACCTGCATCGATCCTACTGACCAAATTCCCTGCGACACCGGTGGGAGTTTGTCAAATGCTATGAGGGATTTGCTAAGGGCCTGGCAGATCCAAGTGGCTACAGCTCTGTGTTACAGCTGTCCTGCTGCCCAGCTGTGCTGGAGTACGTTTCCACAGCCCTGTTCGATCGGTGGGAGCAACACGTGCAGATGGGGCTCGGCCTCTGGCAGCCAGTTCACGGAGTTATTCCAGAGAAGTGCTGCTCCTAAAAAACGGCGTCTGTTTTGGAGCAGAGGAAACTTTGAATGTAATATTCCAGCTAAGTATGTGCCCGCTTCAACTCAGTGATTAGCCTCCTTCCTTCCAGCACTTCTCTGATAGAAGGAGGATTCCTATTTACTACCATTTCCTGGACCAAAAAATGAGCCTTGAAGAGGGAAAAGCAGCACACTTAGATCACAGGCTTCATAGAAAAGTAGTAGTAGTACTGCTGTGATGCATTATACTGGTCTGTATTTGAAGATAAAAAGCAATTTAAATCTGGTTTCTTTATCATGACTGATCTTGAGGCTGTTTCAGGCATACTTGATAGATTGCAATGTTTAATTTATTAGAGGAATCATCTCAGAGGAGTCTATTCATCACTATATATATTACATTGTAATATATCACAAATAGGCTGCAGCGTAATAGCACTGGTTCATGGAACAGTTTGAAATAGGTTGGTGTAAACGGTTACATTTTATACCCATTGAAGTGACACTGCTTTTAAAAATGACATCAGAGGACTAAGATGTTTAAGGTTCAGGTGGCCAGAGTTGTCTGGAAGCTGGTGGTGCCTGCTCTGCATCTTGAGGAGAGGATTTCTGTGCATGGGCCATTCCAGAGAGGACCTCAGGGCACTGCTGAGCACTGAGCAGCAGCACGGGGCCCTTCGACCTCCTGCTGTATTCACTGTTTAATTATGTGAATTGAGTGTCAAGTTAAGTCTTACTCCCAAACAACTTGAATTAAATGGCAAGTTAAACCTTACCTCCAAATTTCATTGGGCTCCATAGCAACCTAACATCCCTTTTTTATTTTTCCAGTGGTTTCATTTCCTTTTTATTTCCGTAGCAATGGATTCTTGAGAATCCAGGCATGCCAGAGTGCTGGCACATTATCTAAACTTTAACCAAATCTTCATTCTCACAGTATTTACTTCACAGTAACTTCTCAAGAGTTAGCAGAGAACTGAAGCACTGAGAAAATAAGTAAATATCATATAAATGTTGTAAAAAACATTTAAAGAACTGTTTTTAAAGCTCAAAGGAATCTTATTATGAAAAACAGTTTTAAAGAAATAGCATCTTACATTTATTACTTAGTTATCATTTTAATTTTTCTTTGTGTGGGTGACAGTTGTAGCCTGGGTCCCAGATATCACCTGGAGATTCCAGTTGTTGGGGATGAGTCCAGCAAAATGTAGATACAACTGTTATTCATGCTGATGTTTTGCTTTTTATGCTCCACTGTGAAGACCATTTTTTCTTTAGAAAATCACAGTGAAATATTGCACAGGCTCACAACAATATTTTTCTTTCATGAAAAATCATTTCTATAAATTCTTTTCTAAATATAGATGCATTGGAGAAAATCTAAGGGTTTATTTTGGCTGAGGACTCCTGATGTACAGCCACCTAAAATAAGTTGCTGATAAGGTTTCATACGGCCTTTTATCCTGAGCCCAAGGGGTAAGACAAGGCAGCCCATGGTGCTGGTGCCTGGCTGCAAAACCTGTCTGATACTTTTTCACTTGTTGATGCTTTGTCTTGGGGTCCAAACTCAGCCCTCTGAGTCCTTCTACAAGGGGCTGGTGCACCCACGCATTGGCTGAGGTCAATGCAGCGTTGGGGCATGAGGTTTGGGGAAGAGAAAAGCTGTTGTTTCTCATGTTTCTTATGCCTGGTATGTTCAGGCACACCAGAACAAGCTGTGAGAATGTGATGGTTTATGTGCTCATGCTGTTTGTTGGGAATACATTTTGGAAACCTGTGTTCAACCCTATCCTCTCTCCTGACAAGCTGTGTGATCACTGGGTTCTAAAATTGTCCATGTCTCTCCAGTGATGATGAAGAATTGCTGGAGCGACTGGCTGATGTATCTACACCACATACGACTGAAAAGGATCAAGTAGATTCTTATCTCAAGCTGCCAGAAATTGGACAAAAATACCAGGAATTTTCTTCCAGCCCCCTGAGGGCATTTCTTCTTTTCTTGTGACTCTGTTTTTGTGGTGACAATGTGTGTCCATTCTTGCAGTTTGCTTGAGTATCCTTCTCTGCTCTATGTGAAGCTGAGCGTTAGAGCAACTCCTCCAGCCAAAGGTCTGCAGGGAACAGGGTGGAGACATCTCCTGCAGGGAAGAGAAGTCTTTGCACCATCTGTCTTCCACTCTCCCCTAAAGTTGAGTGACCTGCTTGTCTCAGCTTTTGGTTTTTCCATGCCTGTGCATGTGCCAGGAAGCCCTGCTGTGATGGCAGGAGCATAGGGTCCAGGGGAAAGTCTGACTCAGAGACCAGAGCTTTTTTGAGGAGAAAAATTCACGTCTTTCAAGCATGTTTAAATCATGCTCTTAATAATTTTTCTCCAATTATCTTTGGTCCATAGTTGGGTGAAGTAATTGTTAGCTCTCTGGACTTCAAGGGCTCCCTGTTTCCAAGTGAAAATGACTCCACAATTACTCCAAAATATTTAGGAGGCAGCAGGACTAAGACGGCTAGTGCTTAGAAGTGTCTGGTGACCATACAGGTGAGACTGGTTCAGCCAGGAGGGGTTAAGAGATCTGGAAGCTGGTCTGGAAATGGATTTCCAAGTGATAGTCTTCAGGAAGTGAAATGGGGTGTTCCTGCTAGTGGTTTGATATGTTGTGGTGTGTCTCTAAAAGCCTAATATCCCAGCAGGAGAAAATCCCGAGTAAAACAGATGGGAAGAAAACTTTGTAGAGGAAAAAATGTTTTCAAATGGGGAAAATTCTTTAGGAAGAATATATTAGATAGCCAAAGAACTATATTTTCACATTCAAGAGAGATGATAGGTTTGGCTAAAAGCCATTGTACTGAACTACAATGAAGGCGGATACATAGAATATTAAATATGGGGGGAAAGCAGTAATAGAATCATAAAATCATTTAGGTTGGAAAATACCCTTAAGATCATTGAATCCAACCATTAACTTAACTCTGCTGACTCCACTATTAAACCATGTCCCTAAGTGCCACATCTACATGTCTTTTAAATACCGCCAGGTGTGGTAACTCAACCACTTTCCTAGGCAACCTGCTTAGTGAAGAAATTTTCCCTAATATCCAATTAAACCTCCCCTGGTGCAACTTGAGGCCATTTTCTCTTGTCCTATCATTTTTTGGGAAAAGAGACTGACACCCAAATTGTTACAGTGTCTTTCATATTCCTCTTGTGACATCTGAGGACCCTCACAAATCTTGATAGAGGCCAGACTTTCACTCCCGAATGGTGTTGGCACAGTATTTGCTGCCCGGTATGATGATTCCAGTTTTGAATGTGGCTTGTACAATTGGAGATATTCAAAAGCCATCTGGATGTGGACCTTGGCACCTGGCTCTAGATAGGCCTGCTTGAGCTGGGGCCTTGGACGAGATGATCTCCAGAAATCCCTTCCAACCTCAAGTATTCTATGACTCTGTGAATCTGGATAACTCTACCAAGTCACGTTGCTAAAGAAGAACTCTTCCTTTATGTCAATGAATAGGTGATTGTGCAGACTTTCTACTTTTTACATGGTGTTAAAAAAAATGTGGAAGTGCTCCTTTGAACAGTTTATGTGGGGAGCTGTAAATAATTACAGTTTTGCAGAAGAGCCATCTTTGAATCTAAGAATCTTTTTTTTCCTCTTGTTCTTAAAACAAGGTTTTGGTGCTGGGAAAGGGGGAAGGTGGGGCATGATGTATGTTGGGAGGGGGAGTGTTTTTGTTACTGTAGTTCCTTAAATTTCAGTCACTTCGGTCTCAAAGCTTAAAACTGTAATGGACTGCTTGATTTTTTTTTCTTATGGTGTCAGCTCTCATCCTTTTCTCACTTCCTGCATTCCCTGCCCCACGTAGAAGGAACAGGACATAGTAGATCACTGCACTGAGCAATGAGGCTGGTACATGAGAGAGATACTTTGCTTTACACACTTGGCATCCTCTGCCTGCTTGAGTGTCCTGGTTTAGGCTGAATTGGCCTATGACATTGACAGATGCTCTCCCCCCACTTCTTGCTCCCAGGAGAAAAGGAGAGATAGAGATTTATGATTTTAGAATGAACTAAATTACTTGAATGAAATAATTATAATAATAATAAAAATTAAAATAATGACATAGATACAATATATACGAAACAATATCAAGCTCCCAGGATGATGTCACAGGCAGGCACTGGGGAAGTCCCAGATGGAACTCAGTGATGGATGGGAACTGGATTCCAGCTCTGGAGTCATGAACACATGGATTGTGATCAAAGGTAGACGAACAGACAGGGTCCTCTTTGGACATTGGCCATTGAAGAAAGAGAGCTGACCCTTTGATACCTCAGCTTTTATACTGAGCCTGGGGCAGATAGGATGGAATACTCTGTTGGTCAGTTTTGGGTCACCTGTCCTTTCTGCTCCCCCCTGCAGGTGGGACCCCTCTAGGCTTTTCTGTTTCTGACACTCCAACAGAGCAAATAACAAAATTAACTGACCTTGGGTGTCATAGCAATAAATATAAGCAAGAGCCTCCCTGTAAACTGTTCCTTGGCATGAAGTACAAACATTGGTCTTATCACTCTAAAAGCGAATAGTTTTCTGCACAATACGCTGTTAATTTCAGAGAGTTAGAAGAGGCCTAGCTAAGAAGTAAAATTACTTAACAGAAAGTTGGTTCTATTTTACTTCAAACCAGGACATTGAGAAAGAAAATGGATTTGGAACACAGGAAAACTTGTTCTAAAAACAAGAATATTTGAAAATGCTTCAGGTACATATTACCTGTATTTTAGACTGAGACAGTGCTTTGGAGAGTGTAACTGAAAGCTGTAAAGGCAGTGTTCCCATTAGGAAACAGATATGAAATAATTTGGTTTTGAACTTTTATCTTCGGGGAGTATTGAAAAGATTTCTTCCTATGTGTTTAGTGTTATGGGTACTAAACATCACCGATGATGCAGGCTTTTCTAAAGCAGAAACAAAAAAAAAGTTACTGATCATTGATGTTCAGATCCATGATCCTGTCTGTGAAAGGGAACCTATGTCCTGTGATTTAGCTCCTGCCCAGCTTACCCAATAAACCTTAACCCACCAAAGTTTTTAACTCCCCAACAATTCCCATTACCTCCGAATCCACTTCACCTCACTCTAACTAGATATTGCTAACAAGGAAAATTTTGGGGTTTAATTTCTCATTTTGGAGAAACATGGGCTCAGGGCTACAGGTAAGAGAGAAGAGAGACAGGCATTTAAAACCCCATTTTTAGGCTCAGATAAGTCATTCCCCTCTGATTTTGTCTCTCATGAATTACCTGAATGAATGAGCAATGAATGAGCAAGAACTCATTCTACTTGTTCATGCCTGCTGCGTTCTTTGAGTGAATCCCTGAATCATTTTCTGTTACTCCCTGCCATCTTTTATACATATCACACACCTGTTCAGCAGCTGCATGTGCCTGTTTGGGCCAGAAATAAATGGCCCAAAACATCCCTGCCATGTGTCTCATTTCATGATTTGTACTCATTCCAGGCTAGAGAGAGGCCTGGAAAGACTGTAATGGGAAATGTCTGAAAAAAGGCTGGCTCTTTGAAATCTGTAAGGGCAATTTACTCTGTATCCTTACAGAAGCAGTTTTTTGAATCTCCTCAGCCTCTACACTTTGCCCTTGCTTTTCAGGCTGCTGCAAAGTTCAACAAGGCTTCCTCTCCTTCATTTGTAGGGAATTTGGTTTGGAATATGGATTGAGTACATTGTGAAGTACACAAGAGGACTGGCTCATAATATTTATTTTTTTTTACCTTTAGGGTTGGAAGATGACAATACCCCTGAGTTGATACAGGGTGGAAAAAAGCATGTCTCAAGCTCGTTTTTCAATGTTAGATTACAATTTTTTTGTTTGGTTGGTTTTTTTTGTTGTTGTTGGAGTTATTTGGTTTGACGTGTTTTTTCTCTTGTTTTTATTTATTTGTTTGGGGGTTTTTTTGGTTGGTTTTTTTTTGGGGGGGGGATGGGGGTGGGGGTGGGTGTGGGGGAGAGAAGGAGAGAAGATTATTTCTTCCACCTTGTCACCAGGCTTCACTCCAGGAGCAGACCCTTCCCTTTTGCCAGCGGTGCCCCTCGGTGTTCCCCGAGTCACCGTCCCAAGAAAGCCCCGGGGAGCGGCGGCGCCCTCAGCACCGCGGACAGCGCCTGGGCCGCCCGGCGGGAAAGGCCCCGCCACCCCCCGGGGCCGCGGCCGGAAGTCGTGGAGGACCCCGCCAAAACCAGCCTTGGCCGACGGCTGGTGGTCTGGAAAGCGTTGGGGAGTGAAGGGATGGCGAAGGGGGTTTGGGTGTTGTACACCTCCTCGAGTTAATTAGCTCCCTGAAGAGCTTCCTCTCTTGATAGAGGAATCTCCAAAAAATGGGGCAGAGAGGTTGTGGGGACGGTTGGGCTGGGGAGCAAGAAGACAGGGAGCTCAACGAGCTGAGCTGCCATGTTCCTCGCAATCACGGTCTGTATGGAAGGCTCTAGAGGGAGTCCTTGTTTTCCAAGGCTTGTTCCAACCAGTTTTTCTGAAGACAGCCTCCTTGAGCTGAGGGAGGGCACTCATCAGGCAGGATGTGACTGAATCTGGCTCTTTGCTGAGCAAATATCAGTTGTTCCATTATCTGTAGCTGAAGTTGAAGACTTTCCATTCAAAGCATGTCTGTAATGAAAGTTTTCCTGAGCTTGCAGGTCATCCTCATATTCTCCTGTAATGAGAATTATAAAGGAAAGGTGAAGGTTCATTTCCACCTATCTCAGGACTTTTTTGTACCTGTCACCTACTCGTATACTGCATATTCACCTACTCACAGCTATGGCACATGTATCTCTCAGTCACAGTGGTTAATACCATTTCATGTGGATCCTTTCACTGTGCAAGTCTCATAAAGATCAATTCATTTTCCTCCTGGCATGAGAGAAGAAAGCATTTTAACCCCAGTTTTATCAGTGGAGACCTGAAAAGAGAAGAAAATGGAAATAATCACACAGTGAAGTCCCTTTCTTCATGACCTTACTATTTTGTGTCCCTTCAAGCTCACCTCTGCACTTACTGTGAAACACTCTTCCCCGCAGCATGGGTTTGCAAGGATTGCTTTGCTTCTTCCTCAAAAAGCACAGACAAGCCAAGTCTCAAGGCAAATTCTACTTAGGAGGCAGCTGCACAGAGAAGATGACTCAGGACTAGGGCTATAATAGAAGAAATCTGAGAAGAAAAGCTTTCCCACCTCATCTCTCACCTAATGGTCAGTGTATGCTAATCAAAAATGTTTCAGGACTTGATTCCAGTCAGCTGAGAACGTTTGGAAGGCAACACTTACCTGGTTGCTGGTTTTGAATCGCACATTCTCCTTTCTCTTCTGGTGTGCTCTCCCTGCCCTGTTTGAGTCTGTCTGGGGCCATGTATTAGCTCAGAGCATTGTTTGGGCCGTAATTCAACGTGTAACTTCTAATCCCCTTGACACATGGTAGAAAAATACTGGGTAGGCTCTGCTGTATAGGTTCTTGTGTAGACCTTTGTATGGCAGAGTGTGATACCAGTGTGTAAAAGACAGAAAATATCAGAAGGGAGAATAAGTAACTAAGGATAGAGAGGTCAGGACTAAATCAGCCTGACCATGGAAATGTCAGTGGGAGGAAGAAATCAGATACACAGATGACTTTTCTTCTGCTGCCATAAAGTTCTGTCAGGAATATGTGCACCCAGTCAAACTGGACTCAACTGCCCATCCCTGCTCTCTCCCTCCAGTGTGTCCCGCTCTCACTAGGGAGAAAAAGAGTGAGGGGACTTGGGATTGGCTTGGAAATCGAACTAGGCTTGAGTGCCCTTTGAAACCTGGAAGAATTAGAGGTCTTTTCAATAGCAGAATAGATGCAGAGGAAAAAACTGTGGTTGAAGAGAAGAGGGGAAGGGGTCAGGCTGTGGAACCTCTCCAGGCTGGCAAGTCTCCTAAAGAGGAAAAGTGATTGCTATCACCTTTAGGAAAAAGAGGGTGCTGCTGATGGGGGACAACAGGGAATTCAGAAGCCCAGCCACCCAGGGTGGCCTGAGGCCAAGCGGCCTTCTTTTCTTGTCCTTCCTCTCCCACAGAGAGGTGGCTGTGCCTTCTTTTCAGACCCCTTTCCAGGGGCTGCTCAGCCTCTGGGCTGCCTTTACCCCTTTCTTCTCCTTTAATTGCAGATTGCCTGCTGCAGCTTCCCTGCCTTTTCTGGAGGGGTGCTCTGCTCTGCCGGATGAGGGCCAGTACCCTCCACCTCTGGGCACCTCTCGCCATGCAGCCTATGGGAGGGGGATCAGACCAGGTGCCTGTGCCCAGCCTGGGCTCTCAGCAGCTCCTCTCCAGTCCAGCGTGTGCCCCGGCAGAAAGCCTGGAGATGGCATCTGCATCCTCACCGTGAGCCCGTGTCCCGGTGGTGTGGGGGGATCCTGGCCAGCTGCGAGCTCTCCCTGGCAGCCAGGGGGTGGCACGTTGTGTACACAGGAGTGTGTGAACTCAGTCAAACTTCACAAACAAGGATAAGAACAGAGCCAGGACTTAATCTGTGCTCAAATATAGCAACTCAAGGTTTCCTGAGAGAGAGAGAGAGAGAGACAAGCGGAACAGCAAGGCGGAGCAGGTGTCACGGTCCCTGTGGCTTTCACTTCCCCTTACCTTGGCTTCTCAGCAGGGAAGCTGGTGCTGGCCACATGGCCCAATTTAGGCTACGGGTAGCAAAACAGCCCGTCACAGAGAGCCTTGTTGCTATGCAGGACAGAAGTCTTACAGTGCCCTGAGTGGTGGCATGTCCTGGTGCCATGAAAGTCCCTTGGCTCTGGCAGAGTCACCGCAGCCATCCCACACCTCCTCCCCATCTCCATTGCTAGCTCTGGTGCTCCTACTGAAACAGCCGAGTGTGATCCCACCCAGCATTTTGGAGCAGCCTCCTGGCTGGCTCATGGACCAATAGTTATGGGATTGTGCACCTCTTCTGCACAACCCTTTCTCCTTGTCTGCAGAAGGAGCCAGAAGAGATGGAGGTCTAGCAAAGAAACCAGGTTCCATATCAGAGAAGACTGCAGTGCCTGAGAAAGGTGAGGTGGATTGAAATAAAGCTCTGGAGCCTGGAGGTCCTCACCTCCAGAACAAGAAGTTAGGCAGCTGGAGTTTTAAAAACACTGACATTTGAGTTGCATCCAGCCCACTGCTTCTTCAGCAAGGGGATGAGTAAAGTTGCTTGCAACACAGTAGCCCAAGGTACTGGCCACAACTGGCCCAGCTTGGTCTCTCTGACAGGTCTGGCCACAGCTTTCAGACAGTGGAAAGATTGGGCTGGTGAAGCATGCTGTGGGCCACAGAGGCTCCAGTCTCTCTGTCAGCCCCTGGTAGGTGTTATGTGGGGGTTCACAGTTGCAAAGCATTCCCTCCCTGGTGTGGCTTGGCTTGGTGGGTGCCCACCAGTGCTAACAGGGGCTGTGCTTGTGATTGCTGTCCCTCTGAGCCCACAGGGAGCCGCAGTAAGAGATGTGCTGGTGCTCCCCAGCCATCCTAAGCAGGCTGCAAGAGGAGAGACACCTGTAGTTCGCTGTAGGTTTGGACACAGCTTGGGATGAGGTAGCTGTGTGTTGGCCATGGCCTGACAAAATGGAAAGGGGAACCTCTGAACATAGAACCAGGTTTAGACCTTTCCTAGGGCTGGATCTAGGGAAAATTTGGCTTGTGCTCAAGTAGGGACCACCAGAACATCAACAGCCTCAGAAGAAGACCCTCACTGTCAGAGGCATCGCACATGCTTATGTTTCCTGTGTTGGCACAACAGCAGCATGGGCAGCAGGTATGGTGGCCACCGTGGCCATGCCATCACCCTGGCCAAGTTTCCTGAAGAGCTGGAACCAAAGGGAGTATGTTCAGAAACAGAGGCCTCCTGGTTACACTGAAGCCAGAACATTTGGGAGCTGTCAGTGTCCTGTGGAGCACGTACCTCTCCTAGTCTGTTTCATCAGCTGGGCTGGCTGCTTTTGAACCCAGGGGGTGGTAGAGCAAGGCTTGTGTCTGGGAATAAATAGCTCCTTTCTCGGTGCCCTTTTCTGACTCAGAACAGCAGGTCTGTGAGAGCACACCGTGGCTAAAATGGGAGGCAGTTGGAGGTCCAGGTGCAGCCTGTGTGAAAGCTTTCACAGCATCCCAGGTGCTGATGATGCACTGAGCAGGGGAGGGAGGAGAGGAGAGAGAAACCAGCCTCATCCTCCTGCGCAATGCATGCTGGCTCAGGCTCCCGACCAAAGCCCAAACCAGGTGTTTCCTGGGGTGTGTGAGTGAGGGGGCCCCCAAAATGCCTCTTTTCTGCAAAATGCTTTGGTCTCCATCTCCTCTTCCCTCGTGCCTGCAGACAGTGTGGGAAGTGGAACTGTCTCTCCTGAGATAAGAAATGTGTCCCACTGCTTTTCTGCACTCCTGCACCCCACAAAATCACTCCTTCCCCTGGTTTTGTGTTCTGACCTGAGTTCTGATGGGTAGTTGAGGGTTGTGGCCAGCAGAGAGCCCATTGCAGTAGGGCTCTGCTCCGTGTCCATCCATTGCCATTAGTGTGATTGCCTACAGCCACAGGGTTTGATGGAGGCAGGTGGAGGGGACCTGCCCCCAGATGGCAAGCTGAATTGGGCAAGAGTCTCCAAGCAGAAGTGGCTTATGATGTCTTCAAACTCTCCAGCTCTTTGGGGAGTTGGTGGTTGATTTGCAAGTGAAATGCCACACACCAGCAAAATCCCACATGAAAGGATTGAGAGCAGCCCTGCCAAGATAGAGTTGTGGATACTGGTGGATGAAAAGCTGGTCATCACCAAGGAGTGTGTGCTCACAGCCCAGAAAGCCAACTGCATCAGAAGAAACATGGCCGGCAAGTTGAGGGAGGTGATTCTGCCCCTCTACTCCACTCGTGTGAGACCTCATCTAGAGTACTGCATCCAGCTCTGGAGTCCTCAGCAGGGGAAGGACATGGTCCTGTTGGAGCAGGTCCAGAAGAACCACAAAGATGATCAGAGGGATAGAGCACCTCTCCTATGAAGACTGAGGGAGTTGAGATTAATCAGCCTGGAGAAGAGAAGGCTCCAGGGAGACCTTATAGCAGCCTTCCAGTACTTAAACAGGGCCTACCTGTAAGTAGATGGGAAAAGATGGGGATGAACTTTTTAGCGGGGGCTGTTGCAATAGGAAAAGGGATAATGGCTTTAAACTAAAAAAGGGTAGATTTAGACAAGATTTAAGGAAGACATTTTTTACAATGTGGGTGGTGAAACACTGGAACAGGTTGCCCAGAGAGGTGGTAACATTCTGGAATTCCATACCTGGAAACATTCAAGGTCAGGTTGGATGGGGCTACTGGAATAGCTCCCTGCTCAGTGCGGGGGGGGTGTGGGGGTGTGGATTAGATGATCTTTAAAGGTCTCTTCCAACCCAAACTATTCTGTATGTCCATGATTCCATGTATTGCTCTATCCCTGGGTTAGCCTGTTGATGAACTGAGGCACCATCCCAGTGCTGGCTGGGTGTCCAATGCTGGAGCAGCGTCCTGCAAAACCTGTGCTGTTTCCCAAAACCTGAATCCAGTCCTCTATGTGCCCAGTGCTGCCCACACCCTGTTCTGGTGGTGCTCATCCCTGTCCCACCCTGAGGAGCCTTGGGCTGGTGGATGGCTGGGTTCCCATCCACTCTGGAGGAACAATGTGTGGGTGTGGGTTGACCCAGTTACCAGCTTAGGAACTTTTTGAGCTGTTCACAGTCCATCCCAGTAATTCATATGAAATATCAATGTGTGTGGTCTCCAGAGGCACTTGATCCTTTGGGAATGCTGAACAGACCGATTCGTGGTCCTACCAAAAGGTCTCTGTGCCCCTGTGTCTGAGCAGTACAGCGCAGCAAACGGAACAAGTGAGGTGCTCGCTTGGCTGACCTGTCTGTTTTGCAATGGGAAGGGACTCTTTGAAGAGAGGTTGGAACCTCTTTTAGCTCTAACCCTGCAGCTCAGCCCCTGCCTGCACGCTCTGCGCCACCAAATGCCTGCGAGGCAGCGCTCCCTGCGAGGCAGCAGCCGGCTGGAGACGCAGCAGCGAGCTCAGACTAAACATCAGCTGTGGGCAAAGGCTGTTGATGTTTCGTTCCGGAGGAAAAGATCCTGAAAAGACCTTGAGGAGGCAGTGAGGTGAGGCCCCGTGCCAGGATGGGACCCTTTCCCCCAGCCAACAGCCTTTTTGGAGAGACCCTTAGCACGTGCCCTGGCACACACCCCCGGGCTTGCGAGACCCAGGCGTTTATCCCAGAAAAAAGGAGGCAAAACAAGCCCTGAGCTCGAGAGTCACATCACGTTTTGGGATGCTGCAGAAGCTGTGTCCCCAGGGAGGCAGCAGCTGTACCAACCCCTTTTTTGGAGCAACGGCACCAACCGGGAAGCCACCAGCTTCCGTCTCCACTGGTGTCACTGCCAGCACCACTCCTGAGGCAGAGCCTGCCAGGTGGGTTTTACTGGGACAGGTGCCCCTGGCCTGGGCAATTAGGACCGCCAGTCCTAATTAAAGTGGGCCAAAATAATAATTAAAAAAGCAGTGGAGCTGCTGTGTGCTGCTCCAAGGCTGGAAGGGGTTGGTACCATGGCAGCAGCCAGTGTTGAAGAGATTCAACTGCAGATTCATGATCCGATGGCATTTGCTCTGTAGAAGGCATCCCTTGGCTACATGAGTCTGTAAGTTTATGGGTTTTCTAAATGTGTCTTTGCCTCGGCTTTGTTTATTGCCTCCGGTGATTTGCCAGGTAGGGGTATAAGCCCGATGGGTCTGCACTGCTCTCAAACGAGGAGCTAAAGCTTTTTGGAAATCTCAGTGTAAATTGCTGGCATAAAGCGTCCCATTTCATCCTGTCTCCAACTTGAAAACTTCCCCATGCTTTGAAAAGCAGCTTTAAAACAGAAAGAAGAGTTGGCTTTCTAGCCTGTCTTGAGAGGGGGAGGAGGAAGAGCAGTTGCTTTGTTTGGGGATGGTTTTAGTTTTTTGTTTCTTTAGAAGCAGACACAAATATCTGCAACATTGGCAGACATGGGTTTCTTTTTTTTTTATTTATTTAGGAAATTAGGTCTTGATTGCTCTTTTTTTCCTGGAAGACTTTGCCCAGTACCGGTGGTGTAGAAGATGGATTTGACACAACCCAAGCAAGGGGGACAAATAAGAGGCAAAAATATTTCAGTCAATCAAATGATTCAAATCATACATGTTTTACGTTGGCTCCTTCTAGCAGCCGTTTGTCTCCAGATGTCTGGCAAGTGGTCAGAAGAAGCATTTTATGTGAAAATTCAAAGAGCAGTCACTGCTTCAGCTAGCAATGGAGGTTTCCATCTCTGACTGTCCTTATCTGACCATCTTCCTGTGGGAAACAGAGGGAGAAAGGAGATGTTAGGGAAAGCCGGGTCATGCAAAAGGAACCCAATTCAGGATTAAACAAACAAATACATGTCTGAATAAACTACAACCCAAACCCTTTATTGGCTACTTTGGGTTTTTTATAGTCCAGAAAGCAAAAGCCCTAAACCAAATAAAACTCACGCAAAGCCACACATTGCCTGTGACCTTTTGGAGCTGGTAAGTGACTGTCATCACTCTATCTTTGCCCCTGGGACTGACGTTTCAAAGGGCTGACTCACTCCACAGCACCAGCCCTTTTTCTACCCGGGGGTGGGAAGGACACACACACTTAGGCTGAACATCCACTACCTGAAAGGAGGTTGTATAGAGGTGGGGGTCAGTCTCTTCTCCCAAGTCACAGGTTACAGAACAAGAGGGAATGGCCTCAAGTTGCGTTCAGGTTGGATGTTAGGAAATATTTCTTCACAGAAAGGGTTATCAAACATTGTCATGGGCTGCTCAGGGAAGTGGTTGAGGCACCATCCCTGGAGGTATTCAAAAGATGAGTTGACATGGTGCTTGGGGATATGGTTTAGTGTTGGTTGGTTGTGTGTGGTGTGTATTTTTATTTGTTTGGTTGGTTGGTTTTTGGTGGTTGGACTAAATGATCTTAAAGGTCTCTTACAACCTAGGCAATTCTGTGATTCAGTTTGTATCTTGGGAAAGACTGAAACTTGCTTCAGAAAAACCTCCTGCATGTTCAACTGCTGCCTTTGCCTGGCTGACAGAGCTTTCGCAAAATGCTGATGAAGCTTTTGCTGCTAAAAGGTTGGAGGAAATAAAAAAAAAAAAAGGGGGGGGTGGGCCCTAGCTGTATTGTTGCTCAAATGGTCTGGGGAAAAAAAAAAAGGTAATTGCATTTGCACACCCTGGGCCCAACAGCTTGAGAAGGAATCTGCAAAATTCCCATCGTCTTCCCCAGCTCAGTGCCTCTCTGCAGCACAGCTGGGGTCAGGGTCACCCCTATCAGCACTGCCCCCAAAAGCAGCCCCACGGCAGCAGCTGCTCAGCTTCCCTCCACCCAGCTGGCACCATGGCTGGTGGGGATGAGGGACCAAATTCTGGACCATGGTTCTCCATTCACTGCGCTGCTGCCCCTGGCATCTGGTGTCCTTGGGTGAACAAATAGTTTTGTGATAATTCCTTTTTTTTTTTCCCCTGTTTTTTTTTTTTTTTTTTTTTTTTTTTTTTAGAATAGAAAGTCAAATCTGCCTTACTTAGTTTGGAAAGTGGGAAGAATAGGATGGGACCAAGTTGACTGTATGTGACCTGTCAGCAGCAAAGCAAAAACTAAAGGAAAAATCTTTTAAAAAGCAAAATATTTACAATTTAAGATTAGAAGGAAAAGAAAAAGAAAGAAGGAAAGAAGGATAGAAGGAAGGAAGGAAAGGAAGAAAGAGAAATAAATAAATAAATATCATTAGTATCACAGTTTCGGTCATCAAATAACATTCTTAAAGTTTATTCTTCATTTGAAGAAAACCCTCTGCTTTCTGCCTGGTTTTCTGGGCAGTGCCAAGAAACTCTGCCTGCTTTTGGGCCCCAGGAAAGAGAGCACCCTGTCCCCTTGTCACTGCCCCCCCTCCCACATCTTCCCAAAGGGATCAGGAGAGTTTCTGAAGGCCCCACAGGTTCCTGCCTTCATTGCCTGGTCCTGGAGGGAGCAGCCCCAACGTCGTCCCCTTCCTCCTCACCAGCCCCCCCCGTGTGAGGTTACTCTACTGTGCGTATGAAAATAACTCCTATGTCTCAGTTTATTATTTCTTCTAAGCGGATGAGAGGGTTGGAGGCTGATCAGAGCAGAGGCATCTCCTGGTGAGTTCATTCTTCAAAAGCTTGGGTGGGCTGCTTCTCATTAAGGCTTGTTATAGTGCCAGGAGAAAAGAATATTTCTCTCTGGATTCATGTGCACATCCTTCTACCACTATCCTGGAGCTGCTACAGCTGCTCCTCTCTTGGGACTTGCCAGACACAGCAGACCCCGTGCTGTTTAGACTGCATGGGGTGCTGGCAGCTGGACGTGTAGACCTCGGAGCAGCGTGGGCTCCCAGCTGTGTGGTGGTGCTGCCGTGGGCATGGCACCCATCTCTTCTAGGTGTGGGCACACACTCAGTTCATGGACCTCGTGACACATCAGGTGAGAGACTGGTGCTGGTCTCTTCTCCCAGGTAATTAGTGATAGAACAAGAGGGAAATGCTTCAAGCTACAACAGGATAGATTTAAACTGAACATTAGGAAAGAATTTTTCACAGAAGGAGTAGTCGGGCATTGAAATAGGCTGCCCACTTATCTGTACAAACTTTACCATCTTCTTGGGACACTTGTCTTGGGACATTCTGTACTGTATTGAGTACCCATTCCATACCCCTAGGCCCTGCTGTCCCAGGCAAGCACATCAGCAAGCCCTGCTGATGGCTGCTGCTGCACTGGCCAGGCTGCAGAACATGTCTATTTTGTGCTTTGGGGTTGTCAGAGGATTAAAATTTTATTTCTTTTTTTAATTCCTGGATCAGTCCCTCAAGATTGCTTTGATAGACTGCTGTAAGAGAGTTGAGTTCAAAGGGATGCTCAAGGGCAAACAAAGTTACTGAGACAGGACATGGAGCATTTCCCTTTAATATAACTACTCAATTTGTGATCTGCCAAAAGAACCTATCCTACAGTTACCATAAAATATGTTTGTGTTTTTCAAATCCTCTTGTCTGGTCCATAACAGAGTAGCTCTTCTGCTTAGTGGTCTTTCTTTCTTATGGCTCTGGACTTAGAGAAATTTCTTGTTTAATGTTATCGTTCTGACCATGCTGTTGACCTTCAGCTGGTCCCTGCTCTGTCACTCCTTACCAAGTTCACATTTCACACTGATGCATGTACAAGCTTCTGGGTACGTTTTCATAACAAATCAGAGGCTCATGTTCCGGAAACATTGTGCTGTCCAGCCACCTTTGGAAGAGCCCTCTGATGTCCACTAGGACCAGAAAAGGGGGATTGCCTCTGGTCTGCAATGCAGAGCACTTTCAAAGAGAGTTCCATCTACGACCAGCAGTTTTCTGTCATTTTCCTCCCCTCTAAGACTCAAAGGGTTCGATGGGCTGGTCTGATTAGGCTTTCCGTACTGAGGGCTGCAGATTTGAGTGACCTCAGGGTCTGAGGTCTCTTGCTCCACTCTTCTGTGCTTGGGTGAATGCTTGCCAGGCTGGTTCAGAGACTCTCTTTTTGGATCTCTGGTTGCTGGCTTATCTCTGAGTCCTGGCAGCTTCCTGAGGAGATGACCCAAAGACTTTTAGAAACTCACAAATCCACATGGCATCTATGCGACTCTGAGGGCAGAGTTTGATCACACTTTGCCTGTTATTGCTGCTGGCTGCTACTGAGAAGAGTCAGTTCCTTTTCTGTGGATCCACCTGCCCCAAATGGTGTACTTTTCCTTGCACACTTTTGCCATTTCGCTCTAGCCAGCACATGGTGGCTCACCATTCCAGTGAAAACCCATCTCAGCAAGATCCAATGAAGAGGACACTGATGGATCAGTGAGCCAGAGAACCAGCAGAGCCAACGAACATCAGCCAGGCATTTCCTTCACTGTCACTGCTAATTCAATCAAGGGGCCACGTTTCACCTTTCTAGTTCTGGTGATGATGTTCACTAGTCTTAGCGTTCGATATACAGCCACCTTCAAAACTCTGTCCTTTTTGGACAGAGAGGGTAACATCTTACTTGCAAATAAGCAAACCTGTTCAGATGATGTAAATACGGCTTTTCCTGCCAAACTATTAGCAATGTCTATGTGTGTCCAAGTTGTTACACCGACCAGCTGCTGCTATTAACCTTTTAAGCCATGGGAGTTATGAGCTCCTTATTACGCAAACATTCTGGTGAGAACGAGGAAGAGAAATATTATTTCCTAGGAAATAAGCATGATAAACTGCACGGACAAAGCTGGGCACGTTCTGTGGGATGGACACCTAATCCCAGTGCAGGACCCTCACGTACCGATGCATCCGTCTGGTGTCGTGCAGCGCTGCTTTATGGTAGGGGCGAGTTTGTTCCGGTGTCATGCTAGAAACCAAAAGTGGTTCTACAAATAAGAGCCAATGGCAAACGATGCTGTTGATAAAATAGCTCTACTTGGCACTACAGTCACACCATCTTCACCCCTTCCTTCAAGCAGAAGGCCAGATGACAATCCAGTTGCACTAACTACTCAAGGAGATGGTGTATCCATGTGCCAGGTAAGAAGTGCAGCTTGGGTAGCAGGTCAGGTTTATGGTAACCTTGAAGACCATCTCACCCAAAGTGTTCCCCAGTCATGCCCAGTAACCACCTTTCCCAAAGGTACCAGGCACCTGGGTTTTTATGGGGAAAAGATGCACAACACAGGACACCTACTGCTCTGTGATAGGCCACATAGTTGGTCCCAGCAGAGGTGGTGAGTTTCATTACAAGGTCAACAATTAAATGATTAAGTCAGTCATTCTCCTTATCAACTACTTAAAAAGTGCTTTTCATTGCTTTCTGAAAAAAACACCAAACAAACCAAAAAACCAAAGAACCCAGCAAAAGCAAAATAGTCATGCTGAGCCTTTCTTCTGAATGTTGGCTATTCGTGTCAGTTCTCAGGGACTTGCAGGATCTTCCCAAAGGACTGAGATTAAGCGCATCACCTTTTCCCATCCTTAATAGGTGATCTGGAAGTCACATTATGTAGGTAGCAACTCAGGTGAAGGCACCAGACAGAGATGCATCAGGACCACGCTGAATAACTAGAGCAGATGGGGTGGGTATGCTGCCTTGGGTCTCTAGTCCATCTACAGTCTCTCCAGAACCTGGCTTATGCCATTACTGACTCCTTGGCTACAAAGCCAGAGTAGAAAGCCTCACTCCTAAAACCAGTTTCACCCAGAAGCAACAGTATTAGAGGACACTAAACTGCATTGAGCAATGTGCACTGATGCTTCTGGAGTCAGGAATGGCACACTGGGTAGCCTGAGGCTACTCCTCCTTCCAGAGGACAGGGGTGGGCATTTAACAGTCTTCCTTTTCCTCCTCACCCCCCAAAAAGGAGAGAATAAGACTCCTCCAGTAGAGGGGAGGAATGAAGGAGAAGAACCTGCAGAGGAACCTGCCTACACCTTCCTTGGAATAAGGACTTCTCGTAACATTTTGGTGGAAGTGTTGAGCATGCTCAACATGGAGTTTTGCTGCTCTTGCACTAACCACACTGTGATCGCAAGCAGTTCTGCCTCATCTGGATGAGGAATCCAGTTTTTAAGGGAAGCACAGCTGAGAAAGGCTTCAAACAGGATCTGATTAGCCGATTAAAAACAGATGCTGTGCTGGCAGCCAGGCTGCTGTGGATCATCTGATACAATCCCCTTCCCCTCGTTTTGGTACATGATGTCCTTCCAAGCAAAGCCACCTCCCCCATAGCTATGTCTACATTGCATTAGGAATCTTGGCGTTTTTTCAGTTATACATGTTGTGAATGGTTTTGCCATTTAAAGTATTTTAGAGGGACTGTGGAGTCAAGTAGTTGACTGCCTATCAGAAACCCACCTGGTATTCAGTGGAGGCAGAGGCCATGCCACAAGGGGCAGCAGCTTTTCAATCTCTGCAGTCCTTAAGCCACAGCACTTTGCCCCTCTTCTCCTGGAGGAAAGAGCTCCATCTACTCTGGGACCAGAGGTAGAACACCCTCCCCACACGCTTTGCTTTAGTTTTAAGCATATGAGCTAAGAGGGCCCTACATCCCAATACCAAAGCTTATTCCAAATTCAAATTTGGAAGGAGAGGGCACCTTGCAGCAGCAGGTTCACTCACCTCTCACTGCTCCAGTGTGGCTCGGAGCTGCTTCAGCTCACCCATATCCTCACCTCAACCTATCGCAGACACCACGTGTTGCTGCTCTACATACTCAGTCGTTTATCCTTCTAACTCAGGACTCTCCCATGGGAGACTGAAGAAAATCCAGTGGACCTCTCACCTTAGGAGGATGGGCCAGGTATTGGTGTTTGCCACCCTTGGCACTGGAGGACCACAGACCGAGTTGTTCCAGTTCTTCTTCTCACCCTCTTCTCCAGACACGGCTGAAACACTTCCCTTACTCTCCCAAGACTGCACTTGCTAACAGAAGTCACTGGGATCAGTTCCTATTTAGCCAGAATCAACATATTCAGGAATTTCTGTAATACACTGAGAGGTGCAAACAAGTTTCAGACTGGGACTATTCATTTGGTTGCTTGGTCACAGATGTAACAGGAGATTCATCCCAGAGAGGCCAAGGAAAGGGGATAATTCCTCTTGCTCTTGTTTTTCTGTTTGACAAAGGCCAAGGGCTGATATCAGCTTGTTGAATAGCAGAACCACCTAAATTAATTTCACATGGAGCGTCTCGTCTCCACAGTGGGATGCTAATCCTTTGCAGTCCTACAGCCACATCAGTGCCCAGAGACAGACCGTGGAGAAGGCCTAATTCAGCACAAAGCTGAGGCAACAGAGGCTCAAAAGATAGAAAAACACAAGGTTTAAGGCTACTGCTGGGTAAGAGAAGATGTCTGAGAAACTCAGCAGCTTTTATTTTCATTCTAGGATCTTGTAAGCAAGAGATCAAGGGAAAGAGCAGCTTAGTTTCAAGTGTACATGACAAATTCTCACCGGCTGAATGACCTGTAGAAAGATGTTCTGACTTTGCCCACAACTTTTTACCACTTCCTACTTCCAACAGGTTAAGGAACAAGCACAAAACACAACAGAAGAAGCAGCCACCAGATACTTTACTGCCTTGGCATTTGCTTCAAACTCTGGCTTGGCCAACTGACAAACAGGTAAGCTGAGATACTGAGTCAGTTGTCCATGGGTAGACATCAGCTTGACAGACTCCAGCTCTTAAGACAGTGAAGCCTCCATCAGAACTTTTACTTCTGCAGCAACCACACCGGGTAGAGCTGTTAAACTCTGCACACAGAGGTACCATTCAAGTTTCAAGAGGAAAGCACTGTATCCACCCTTAACTAGGGCACACCACTGTCGACCTCAGCCCAAACCAAACGCAGTTCAGCTGGTTTAACACAATTTTCTTGCATATTAGAATTAAACAACTAATCATTTTAATAGCAATGAATATTCTGAGCACTTCAATGATTTGGTTGGTTGTTTTGTTTTGGTTTTTTCACTGGCATGTTACATTTAAAAGTCTCCATGAAAAAAAAAACCCACAACAAATTGGTGAATTGCCACAACTCCAGACTCACTGGAAAATGCAGGATCTTTGCAGTGCAATGCAGGTCTGTCTTGCCACCGAGATTTGTGAGACCTGGGTTAAAGAAAAAAATTAAAAAATAAAAGCAAAATCTTTCAAGGGAAAAATATACACAATAAGATGCACAGTGCCAAGATCTCTTTTTTGCTTTGCAAATGCTCTGGAGGCAGATTCGTGCTTCACTGAGCCAAGTCATTTCTTCAAATGACTGGATTAGGGTTTGAAAAACGTGCAGACTGAGTCCTAAGAAGAACTGTGTAGGTTTTACGACTCTGAGCCATCTGTGAGCTAAAGGGACAGAAACTATCTAAAACCAGTGAAGCTGAGACTTTGGTTTTCACAATATGCTCTGAATCACCTTGAATCTGCCTCTGAAGTGGACACTGGCTGCTGTGCAACAGCCCTGCTGAAAATGCCACGGGTGTGAAAAACAGCAGATGGTTAACGAGGGTGGAAAGCTCTACAAATCATTATAGAAGCATGGAAAATTCATTGCTGGCTATAAAAGTCACTAGACCAGGGCAGCTGCAAACAGGTAGGTAAAAAGAGGAGCGAGGGACACATGGTCGCTTCTCTTCACAGACCTACGTGATTTCCTTCTCAAAAGCCACCAGAGAAATGCTGAAAGAATCAATGTGAACTGACCATAAGGTGCAACACTCCCAAGTATTAACACCAAGGTGATTTTCCATCGTGCTACGCTTTCCAGTTTTTAGCAGCACCTTGGATTTGATAATGGAATCACATAAGGACCCTGGGGGACACTTAAAAAGCAAATCCACTTGTTTTGGGTATGTTGTATATGCACAGCTGTTAAGCCTCAGCCAAATTATTATCTTAATCCACAACTGACATTCCAACAGGGTGAGGATATGTGGAGTAGAAGCACATTAAGCCAGGAGACCAAGGTAGAAAAGAAACTCAGTATAGCCCATCTTTCGCTGCACTCCAAATTTATAAAAGCCCTAACTCCCAGACTACAGGCACAAATCGTGACATGCAATTAGATGCCCAAGACCATGGGAGGATTTTTTTTTCCCCCCTGTTAATTCCAACAATTTACATTACCTTTAAACAGGAGAAATATCTATTTCAAAGCACTCAATGAGTGTGAATAACCACCTTCTATGATATCTCACAATGACTTTTGCTTGTGCTTAAAAAAGGTAGTTATTGCAGAAGTGGGTGGACAAGGAAAACCAAAAAGTTTGGTAAAGAGACTTGCAGATACAAGTCAGGGCAGGTAAGCAACTAGACTGAAGACCATACTGTCATTTTCTTATTTGATACCGTTGTGACATTCCTTCTACCAGGGATTCCATCATTCTGTATTTGGGACTGCAATCCCCGATTATGTTTTACAAGGGAGCCTTCTCTCTCCTCTTTGGCTTTCCATGGGCAGGCTGAAAAACTTTTCACCTCCAGTTCCATAAGTACTCTGTGGCTGAGCTCTCTATTATGTCTGTCGGAACCAGCGAGTGTCAGGGTAACAGGAAATAAAAGGGACACTGATATGTCTTAGAAACAAATCTCTGCCACCAGAGGTTGGGGTTGGAGTCACCCTTTCCCCCTCCCCTCCATACATACTTCAGGCAGATGGCATTCATTTATCATGCAAACACATCTGGTCACATCAAAGGAGCACAAAACCAACTGTAGTTAGTTAGAGAAAAAGAAACCACAAATGCTTTTCAATTTTATTCTTACTGGGAAGGTAGTGGCATCTTGACAGGTCATATCATCCCATGAAAACTGACAGGGACTTTTACCAAGGCTCCTCCTAGCTCACCTAACATTTATGGTATTAACTCCTGCAGTAAACTTGGCTTGGCTGTAGTGCTTTGTTCAGCCCGCAGACATGGCATTCCCAATTCCAGATACTTTTGCTGGGTCAAGACCAAAGTAATCAGCACTAACCGAAAGGGAAAGTAATCAGATGTGAAACACAGAGACCATATGATGACCAATGTGTCAGGGTGGTACTACACAGTATTTGTACAGACCAGACAGAAATGGGAATTACAAATGGAGCTGGAAAATTATACTAGTTAAAACCACAATCAAGTGTTTTGATGGATTTCCCAGAAAAAAGAAAGTTTGTTCAAAAATAAATGTAACAGCTTCAAAAAGAACAAAATAAAATGCACCTAGTGATATTTAAATCAACTTTTCCATTGGATAAATATATTTGAAATAGTTGTACAGTTCACAGTGGCATAAAGTTCTCTGATTGCTCGCGTGCTTGAAAATATCTCATCAGTAAAAAAATACCAGAGCTGGGGGAGGAAAACCCTCTCTCTGAATTCTGTATATGGGCAAATGCACAGGTTTTGGCAGGCATCAGGTTGTTGGATCCATGGGAAACCAGCAGCATCACAGGACTGCAGATCACAGGTCAGGGGATGGAGGATAAGAAGAATAGTAAGGCCCATTCTCCTGCAAATGAGAACAGAATGAGCAGTTGAGCAAAAGTCTTCTCCAATACACCTTGGTGCAATGGATGATGACACAGAAGCAGAAATAAACATATACTCCCAGCTTTGACTTCCACAATCCACTTAGGAGAGGACTGTGCAGGTAGTCAGGTGAAAAAAAAAAAAAAAAGGCCCTGGTTTTGCCTCTGTTTTAAGCAAAAAGTGCAGGCTAAAATTTTGCCAGTAAGCCAAAGCTGTGACGCAAGGAAGCTACAAATGCTAGTGTAGGCAGTCACTCAAAATGAAGTTCCTTATGCAGACACACAGCTCTGGCTGTTGTTTTGTAGTTACAGCACATCCTCTTTGCAATGATTCAGCCAACCCAAGCCATATTCGGTCCACCATTTGGGTAGAGACCTGAGATAAGAGAAGACAGGAGGAGGAGGAAGGGGACCAACACAAAGGTAAGGGACACTTCTACAGTTCCATTTCACTCCACAGCTATTTTTTCCCCTCATTTCTGCATACTTGTTGATACATGGAACAGGGAAGATGAAACACAGATAGTATTTTCCTTTCCAGTCAGTGTAAGATGTATAGCAGATATACAACATGAACTTTACCTTATCCACATGCTTTTATGTGTTATGTTACAGTTCTTGGCTGAAGAAAGGTAATCTGCCTTTTATGCACATCGGAGACTGCTCAATTGGGAAAGGAGTCTGCTCCTTAGCCAAGCCCTCTACTTGGACTGATGTGGAAAAAAAAAATATTAAGGCCATTGTTGCTCACAGTAGAACAACTAGACCTTCAGGAGCCCTCCCTTTCTTCTCCCCATTCTTAAGATGTGGAAGTCAGTACTTGTAAAGCTCTTGCAAGCAGACTGGGAGATGCACAAGAACTATACTTAGGAGCAAAGACTGCTGCTTGCCACATGCAATCACTTACCCTGGCATCATACTCGAGAACGAAAGGGGGTAGATCAATCTGTTCCGGGGGTATGGCTGTGAACAACTGCTGAAGGCTTTCCACATAGTGGATTTTGTCCTTTAGCCCTGAGACTGTAAAGGTTGTGAAAAACCATGCTGAGACCTGAAAATAAACCACAACAAAACCAAATTCAGTTGGTGCTGTTACTTGAAACACTAATCCCATGGCAATAACACAACAAGGTCAGTAAGCACACACCACTTGAGAGTCTTCTTGAGAACCTTCAAGCTAGTGTCTTCTGACTATACACTCATTCCTCCCCAACTGCCAGTTTAAGGTCTCTTCCTACTGCACAAAAGCAACAGCAACTCTATTATTTGTCTTCAAAAAAACCCAAAACCAACAGTGGCACACTTTCACTTCCAGTTTAGCTAGCTCAGAAATGACCTATTTGACTCTGACAGAAGCATTTTCAACCCCTTCCCTTCCAGTTTTCACACAAAAGGCAATATCCTTGTTTAGATTGCACAAGCTTTTACTTTTCAAACGATCTTGTCCAAAATTAAGCATAGTGTCACGTTCTATTACTTATCTTGTCTATTTCTGGTAGACTGAAGGGAAATTAAAAACACTTGTGAGAACCAGAGGTCAATGTTCTACAGCACACAAATGCTCCTACTGCAGATGACTCCCATGGTCCTGGGTAACCAGTACCTGCTGACCCTGCTTGACCAGGGGGGCTGGACCAGATGACATCTAGAAGTCTCTTCCAACCTTGACCATTCTGTGATTCTGTTTGATAGCTATACTTTGACTGCAGTAAGTTAATGGAAAGAACCAACACTACAAGAACAGCCTTGAGGAAAGTGGGAGCTTCAAATAAATTAAAACTTTAGGTCAATAAAAAAAGATCTGCTTGAATACAGTATTTAAAGAAAAAGCCAGTATCTAAAAAAACTGTCCTGGAATAACTACGCTGTGTCCTCAAAACAGTATATTCTCAAGAGAAAGGAACAAAAAAGAGAAAAGGAGATAAAGAAATGGACATAACATTTATAATTGGTTCATTATTCTAAGGGCAGAATGAGAGATTCATGTTAGCATAAAGCAGGGAGACAAACTATTACTAGCACCCATTATTTACTGTATTTTTCTAAAGAGACCTCTTATGAGTGACACTGAGCGACAGTTTAATGAGTGAAAAATACTCTCTCAATCCTGTACCACAGAAGCATGCATTCCAAGTACGAATGTCAATCCTTAAGCACAATCACATGGATGTTTATCTATAAAGTCTAACAGGGAATATTTTTGCAACCATCATAAAAACTGATATTGGGAACCAGTTTTCATCCATCCTTCCTGCCCCTTCAGCATACAAGCCATTGCAGTTTGACACATCTTACCAAGTAAGACAGAAAAAAGGAAGGGGGAGCAGAAGTATTTCTAGAGAATTTTTCTCTTATCTCCATTCTCAATAATCACAGGTTATAGAAACAATAACACAAGAGCAGCCATTTCCTTATTGGTAAGGGGACACAGAACTTGAAATTAAACCCGTTATACACTGTTAATGCAATGAAAGGAGAATAAGTTATATAGGAGCAATCAAAAAAATTTAAAAATCCAGTCTATCTGCTGTAATTTTCCTTCATTTTTTGTACTGCAGTTATGAATCTGAATACAAGTCTACCAAAGTCTCTCTGCCAACTTAGAAAAGCAGAGTTAAAATGTCAAATATCTTTCCCTCAAAAAAGCAGCACAACACAGATTAAGTGTGTCACCAATCTCTTAATTAGGTCATACCCCAAAGAGAAAATTACAAAAATCTAAGAAATTTTATTACAATTGGAAGGAACTTGTGTAGAAAAGGCCATGAGCGATTTGTAACAACATTTATATTAGCATCTGATCTCCAGAAAACACTTTTATAACTGCTACAGAAAAAACAAGACAAAATTTGTATACCATTAATGTAATGATTATAACGATTATGTATACCTAATTTGAGTATTCAGGTATGTTTCAGTTTTGAGACATTCTTCATTCACAGATAAATTACTAAATGTATGAAAACAGAATTTCTCTGGGTGAGACTGTTTCAGATCCAGGCAACAACACTTCACTCAGAACATACCAAGCTCTGTAAAGCTTTGTTTGAAGAACTCTCAGAAACAGGAAACCGAGAGGATTCACACAAAACTTCCCCCAAATCCCTTTATTTATATATCAGCAGCAGAAGCACATTTACACACAAGAGTATGAAGGAATTTGTGACAGCACTTCAAGGGTATCTTGTTTTAAGTCCTGGTGGTGAAGTGTTCACACAGCAAGAGTTGCTGCCAGCCTAAAAAGCTGCTGTTCCCTATGATGCTATTTCATCATAGCAACAGTTACATTTCAGCAGAACTACAAGAGAACCAAGTTCTCACAGATGACAAGAATACTCACGTTGAAGCATGAATAAAGGCAGGATTAGCGTATAAAAATGGATTGTGCAGTGACACACCCTGTGTTTTAGGATAACTGCTCCCTGCATACTGAAAACCATGTATTCTAGATCAGCAATTATCCTCAGAATACACATAATTTAGAAGTTTCACATCTAGAAACCCAACAAAGAATAACCGTTGGCTCTACAAAGCACTTCCAGAACTATGCTTGTTTTCTAGGGGCACAGGAGTTTCCAAGAGGTGTGATGAAAAGCCTCTTGATCCCTTTTAGCCCAGAAATAAGCAACATGACTAACAGATGGCAGACATCCTCGGTGTCAGGACTCAATACTGTGGTAAAACAGACCATTTATATAAAATATTTAAGAATGAGAAATATGTTCAAGGGTGATGGGTTTGAGAAGCTGCATGAATGCACAAACTTTCCTCCCACATTTGAGGCATGGGGTATTTTCTTCTATTTCTAGGGAAGGAAGTCAATGCTCCAAGTAGGAAGATGAATATGCCAAATTTTATTTTATTGTTTTATTTTAAGATATTTGAGGCTTCTGGGCTAGCAATCTTCCACAGGGTTAACAGCCCTGAAACAGCCAAAAAAAGGAGGTGAGAGAAAAGTCACCCCCTCTTAGCAGCCACCTTCTGCACCAGGGCTTTTAGCTGCATATTCCCCATCAGATTTCATAAGCTGATGGTCTTTGCGACAGCCAGCAGCAACCCCACTTGTCTTTCAGTTAGAGAAAAGGCTTGGCAGAAAGACATGGACACACATCCTCTTTTGCCTCCAGCTGTCCTTTTAGAATAGGATACAAACCAACTCCATTTCCAGCAAGTTATGGGGGCTCCAATTCTCTCACCCTCCCTACTTCCCAGCAACTGTTTCCTCCACAGATCTGCTGAGTTCCTCTGCAGTTCCCAAAGGGACAGAGAACATGTCAACAGACTGGTGAACACAAGTTCTCATCCTCCATAAAAAAAAAAACCCAAACCACAACACCAAAAAACTGGACCTTTCTCAACCAAACAGAAACATATGGGAAAAGAGGAGGGGGATAAAGAGCTGCTGGGAATCTAAAACACTAGTACTTTCTAACCTCAACTTTTCCACTCAACTTCACCACCTCATTAAACATTCTATACCAGGTCCTACATTTTCATGAGAGCTCTAATTCTAGCACTCGGACCTCAGATCTGTACCCTGTGGGAATAATCAATGTCCTGACAGAAACCAG
>BJBW01000665.1:27868-41389 GCA_004320125.1 Scolopax mira | reverse complement strand
GGGGGTTGGAACTCGATGATCTTTAAGGTCCCTTCCAACTCTAACCATTCTATGGTTTTGTGTTGTTTGGCAGTGCCTTCATCTTTGGTATAAATATGGTGCAGAGAGAAAAACTCCCATAACGGTTTAGATTCTATATAATTTTGGTTTTTGGTTTGTTTTGAGACTCTGACCCCTTGAAGATTTAAGCGTAATCATTTAAAGATGATTGCTGAATCGTGCCTTTAATGGTGCTTAGTTTTACATATATGTGCATGCTATCTATATGAGCAAACGTGGTATATTCATCTTGATATCTTTATAGGAATGTTTCATTCAGTAACAGACCTTCAAATAGGATATTAGTCATACAGTATTAATGAATATGCAAAGAGTAAATAATATTATTATAAGCATGATTTTAAAGAAAAAAAAGATTAAATACTATTTGTTTATGAACTTGCATTTGAGATGCATGACTTCATGTTGGTTTTGTTTAAGCTCCTGACTGATGGAAACATATGGTGGGAGGGAAAAGAAGCTCAAGATTTTGAGTCATCTTCCCAGGGTTGATTAAATGATCCCTAATTCCCTGTATCGTACGCGTGCCTATCATCACGTTCTAGGAATGTAGCTTTCCAACAAATACTCGTCATTTCTAGGGTCAAATCCTGAGCAAAGTCATCTGGGAGCTCGAAACAGTGGTGTTAGAGATGTGTTCCAAGCTGTATCTGACTGCCGTGTGTGATGTGACGGCTGTGTAGAGGAGGGGGGAGTCATTTAATGTGTAAGTAGAGGGGGCTGTCAAAGTGTGGGGGGACAGCACAAATTCTGCCACCACTTGCTTGCTGGTCTCCTGGTTGCACACTCACTCCCAGACACGACTAGCTTCGAACCTGAAGTGAGAGGTGTCCACATGTTATAGATAAAACTTTCTAAGACCCAATTTAAAGTTCCAAAATCAGGCATTCTTTATTGCGGCGCCGAGTGCACGGGGGATGGCTCCTCCTGTTGTGCACACTGAATACTCTTGTCCAATTAAATTTATGCACAACAGGTATAGCTATCCAATGGAATTCCAAGAAAACATTAGCACATTCATTACATTTCCCAGAATTCATTTCCATATTATAATAAGCTCTTGGGCATGTGTAGTTGTGCCTTCTGGTGGTCCTCATTTTGAGTGAGGGACTTCTTCCCTCAATCGTCATCTTCTTCACCTGTCCTTTGGCTCACTCTCCATGTTGGCAAAACATTCTAACTGCTTAATTGCTCATTAAAACTAACGATCTCCCTGCTACCACCTGTTTGTCAGACAATATCCATATTTATTGCATCCCTGTCTTAGGGCACCATGTTCTCAGGGCCACAGACATCCTTTCTTATCTTACTAAGTCCTTGAAACCATTTGGGATGGTTGCTAAAATAGCTGTGTTTCTTCTCTAAAAGAAGATTCTCTACACTTTAACCATTTATAAACTACATAAAATCTGCCTTAGGTATCAGGTGCACAGGGACGTTTCCATGCTGATGATTCCAATCCTGCAACTCCACCGTTGCGTGTGGTTCTATCTTCACTTGGCTTGTCCTTTTATTCCCTTTGCCGTAGCTGGCTGATAGTTAAGACTGAACATCAATTTAACTTATTATAAACATTGGGGAGCTAATATAGTATCTTGTCACCTTTAAATTGCCACAGTAGGATGCACGTTGTCATTTCAAATGTGAATTTTCCTATCGGAAAAGAGCTGTGTGGATTAAGCTTTTTTTCATTACCTTGAGAAACTTATAAAGCTTTTTTATTTTTTTCCCTGTAGTCTGCTTTGCCAGCCTCTGCAAGGCAGAAATACATTTATCAGGAAAACAGGCTGCAGACAATGTGGGATATTGGGTGCTTTGAAGCAGAAAAACAGATTTGCCAAGATGTACGTATTCATATGTACATTTGCAGGTCTATGTACGTTTGTGTTGGCGTATTTTTGTATTTTAATACCTTGCTTCTGAATTATAATCTATCTCTTCTTTCTGATATAACCATATAAAGATACTAATGTAATTCAATGAGTTTGCTAGCTGGCCTAACTAGCTTTCACTTCCCATCTGTTTGTGGCTCTGACAGGAAAAAATTAGTCCTATTTTTACCGCTGTGAGCCCAGCACAAGTCAGAAGGACAGTGGAATAAGCATGTGAAAGTGATTTGTGCCCAGTCTCGGGATGCAAGTTTTCTGCAGTTGGGTTAGACCCAGGCTCTTCTCCAATATCTAGCAATTTTTAATCAGTGCTTTACTAAAAAGCTAATGATTTTGTGTATTGCATACAAGTTTCTCCCACTATGGAAGAAATAAATTCTGAAAGGGTCGGGGATTATCCTGAAAAGGCAATAATTTGACCCGAGATCTGGAGCAGCTTTGGAGTTGTGTTCAAAAGGGATAGGATACAGATCAATACTGTGATTTATTTTTATTTTTTTCACTCCAAGTATAAATCTTGTGAATTAGGGCAGCCATTAGCATTCATGGGATTGGTGTAGAGATAAGGGGTGTTTAAAGAAATCAAGGGGAATGAGCCTTCAGTGTTTTCACAGACTAATTTCTTTGTGGTTAATGGCCTAACTGAAAACTCTCCCTCTGGGCAATCCCAGGCCTTCCTTTTCTGCAGGTGTGTATCTCCGCCAAAATTCCAAATCTGCTTAGACGCGAGTTGCTGCAATTTTGGTGCTTTCCCTAAGAAGTCAGGAAACACTTCTGGTAGTGCTTTTCCATGCCCAAAGTATCCCCATTCCATGACTACTGCTTCTACCTGGGCCTAATCCCCAGCTCGGGGACCCTGCCCTCACAGCCCCAGACCCAGCCGGAACCAGGAAGTCCGCGGCAGCCAATCAGGCGCGGAGGTTAAAGGCGGGAAGAGCAGGCTCGAGGTCGGCCGGAGGGGTGGGGCCACAGCAGGGGACGGCGTGTGGCGGGTGAGTGTGAGGGAGGAACGGCGGGCGGCGGGATGGAAAGAAACCCCCCAGAGATGGCCGGCACTGGGTTTGCAGCCACAGTCACAAGGAATAAAACCACCCAAAGTCACTTGCCACAGAGACACGCAGCTGTGCAGGCCTTAGGAGGCTGAGGGAGGACCTCCTTGCCCTCTACAATTCCCTGAAAGGAGGGTGTAGAGAGGTGGGGGTTGACCTCTTCTCCCAAGGGAAGGATGAAGTTGGGGCAGGGGAGGTTTAGATTAGATCTTGGGATGAATGGCTTTCCTGAGAGGGTGGTCAGGCCCTGGACTGGGCTGCCCAGGGAGGTGGTGGAGTCCCCATCCCTGAAGGGATTGAAGAAACGTGTAGAGGTGGTGCTTCAGGGCATGGTCTAGTGCCCAACATTGTGAAGGTCTTTTCTGTGTGTGTATGGTTGGACTCGGTGGTTTCAGAGGTCCTTTCAACCACAAAGATTCCATGTAATATTTTGTGCTTTATGTAGAGGATAAAATAAGTTTTTATAACCAGTGAATTTAGCTTATACCTCAAGCACTGGGCTGTGTGAGTTACTCTCTGCATGTGGAAGGTCTGTGGTTTTTGTTTTGGTTTTTGTTTTCCTTTGGGCTTTATTTTGTGATCATTAGTTGTATAGCTTTCTCTCCTAACAGTGTGCTGCTTGTAGCATCTCTTCTGCTGCTGTTTTAGTTGTAGATTGTTCTCTGGCCCGTCTGACCATGTTCACTTTCTCAGCTTCTGTAGTACTTTAATGTCTCTTCAGAAGTTTCCCCACTTGTAACACTTGCACCTATTCAGAAGCATTTTACTTGCAAAGTAAGTTTACTTTACAGTTCGGTAAACCTGTAATTCTACAGTTTAAGATTCTGTCCGTAGTTTCCTTACTCTTGAATAGGTTCTGTGTTTCTGTTCTGTGCTTTCACTTATACGTTCTTTTGAACTCAAAAATGAGACTTGAAATCTCCTGTCCTTGCCTTTGTTCTGGCAGTGGAGCTACCTAAGTTAGAGTGCAATCAGAACATTTTACCTAAGGCTTTACAATTATTTTTAGGCTGCACAAAAGCTAGTTTAAAATCTAGGAAGCTGAGTACAGGGATCTGTGCTGGGCCACTTCAGTCATCAATAAATAAATATACCCTGGATTCTTCATCATTAGTACAAAGCTGTTTGTGTTTCCTTCTCTTTCCTCTGTTCTGTTCTTGGTTTCCTCTTCTCTCTCCTTTTTCAGTAAACAGGGGCATCCTACACAGTGCAGCTGCCATGTTTCTTTTACCGCAGAAAGACTTGAGAGCAGGACGGCCATTCCAGGACTTCTTAAATGTTACCATCTCTTCCAGTCTCTGTTATGTCTCTCAAGCTGTTTCTCTGCTCTCCAGGTCAACTTGTTTCTCGCTCTTAAAAGTGGTAGTCTTTTTTTGGTTCTGCATATTTAATGATAACCATCTGCTAATACTTATTATCAGATCCCATCTCCTCCAACTGCTTGGAACTGCTGAATGTACCTTAATTTGCTTAAATACCTTCTTCTGTAGTGAAACTCGTACTGCAAAGGAATTGTAAATCCTATTCTGTTTTAGTGACAGATTTTTTAAGACTTCTACATTCTTATTATATGTACACAAACCAGCTAGGAAGTCAAGATAATAGGTATTTACCAATGCACTCTTACAATATAATGCAATCAAGTGTGTGTGCAATTAAATCCCTAATTTAAAAAGAACAAAGTTCCTAGATATGCCTGCGCCTCATTGAAACGAGGGCCATTTGTTAAAAGGGAGATCTTTGAGATTAGAATGCAATTAAAAAGTGCAAGTTAAGTTTTTTAAGTGTGGATTTGTAATTGGATATACAGTCTTCCACTCCTGGGTCACCAGTTCAAATCTATCCCAGGTCAGTAGTCACTGAATCTTGGTACCATCTAACAGCTGGTGGTTTATGTGAAACGAGTAGCCTGTCTTACTTCAGTTTGTAGCGAACAGGTGTCCACTGTGCAAAAAAGCTACTACTGCAATTGTTAGCTTAGCTGGCAGTCTTTCTATGGGAGTAAAAATCCGGGTTGCCCTGTGGTACTTAAAAAGTATTTCTCCAAACTGGCACTGGAGTTTATTTGTGGGCAAGATGTCAAGGTTTGCGATTCTTGGGTTCTTTTCTTAAACTGCAAACAAGGGGAGGTAGAACGTTTAATATGGTGACCAAGATGGCTGTGCCAGAATCTCCAAATTTCTTTTGTAAAAAGGAAATAGTAAGAAGACAGCCTAATCTCCTTCTAGAGATCAGAAGGTATCCATTATCAATGCATGGATTTTTTTGTGCTCTATAACATTAAACATTTAAAAAGCCGACGAATTAAAAAATATAATCAAGGAAGTCCCTGGAAATTGTCCCCTGTTCTGTGTGGTAGTTCTCCTCTGGTATTGTCTCCCAGATCACTTGTCACAGTGCCAGTTTTCCACAAGAGCAATGCTGCAGTGGCTTTTGAGCATACTTGAAAAGTAAGTACAGAACATCAAAACTGATATTTTCAGCAGACGTACACCCTGCCTGTTGGTGAGAGAGTCTTTGACAGATGAGAATCTGAAAAATTGGAAATTCTTAGTCTCAGAGACGGGTAATGAAGTAGTTTTGTCTTAGCCTCCTCTTCCCAACTCAGTTATGTGATATATGGCCTGTGAATTTTTTGAGAAGCTTCTTCTCCCCTAGAGCTCCCGTTACAGTACGGAACCTCTTCTCTTTCTGCCCCTCTCATTTTGTTCCATCGCCACAAACGTGAGATGTGGTGCTCGTGGGAGAGCACGTGGCACTGCCCGAAGGGATGACAGGACCCGTGTGTTCCCAGGGCCAGTGGCCACAGCTGAGCAAGGCAAGTGCTTCTCCAGCCAGGGCCATTCATTGTTGGGTTCCAGGAGGCATCGCCTGGCTCTGTCCTGCCCCAAATGTGTCGCGTGGAGGACATGCGCTAAAAGGTGGCCTCGCAAGGGCACAATGTTACCCAGTTTTTCTTCAGCCTAACAGGTGGCTTGTCAACATAACTGTAATTTTATATAGAGGTATTCAGAAGCTTTAGAGACATAGACTGTGGCATTTCAATTATGTCCATGCCTTTGATAGTGGCGCTGCAGTGTTGGGAATGGTATGGCACTATTTAAACTCGGTGTATGTCAGCGTTGGCTACACGGTTGTGTGCTTGGTGCCAGCTCAATGCTTTCTTGTGTCAATGACTGCTCATGCTGTGCATGTAAAAGGCAGCTGGAGTAGTAAAGCTTGGGTTTCGCAGATTTGTTGATAATATGGATGAACACTGTGTTACAAACATGCCAGTGAAAAAGCCTCTTGGTAACACATGATGGTCTGTTGGCCGAACGTGAGAGTTTAATGAGTAGAGAGATAATCGTGCATGGTGTGAAGTGTCACCTTTGTTAATGGTTCTGGTCCATGCAGATAATATGCATGTGTGTTCTATTTTGGTTGTCTCTCAGGAGCAGCTGTATTACATTTTCTGCAACCTTTAGGAAGAAACAAAGACAATTTTTTGGATTTTTGACACCCTTGATTTTAAGGGTGGCTTAAGGAGTATTACAGGCCCCTAGATGAAAACAAACTAATTTGAAATCCTCAAGATTTCTTCAAATTTGTGAATAATATTATCTTTTTTTTTAGTTTTGCATTCTGACAGATGGTTTGTTTCTCATCTCATTTAGATTGAGTAGCTCTACTGACTTTCTTGATTCACAGATACGTACTTTTACTTCTACCACGTTTTCATTCCTATGATAACACCAAGGGTCCTTGATGTGTTGAGGCTAAACAGTGTGGCAGTTGACTAACTTGGATGTCACAGGAGCAGATTATAACTTCATAATTTGGTGCATATAATAGCAGCCCTTTGAGTTGAATAGATATATTTGTGATTGATGGTCCCATCTGGAATTATTGATGATGTTCAAAAATAAAAAGTTAGAGAAATACCAGCATTATAGGTAAGAGTGTGGCACATATGATCTATTGTAGCTTATGTTCTCTGACATAGCAAACTAATACTTTCCTCCATAAAAGATAAAACTGTCTGGATGTCTATCTTGTGCTAGCCAGAGGTATAATATTTGAAGGCTGCCTCAATGAAAGTAAAAATCTGCCATAGTTGAAGAGATGTGAAGGTTGGAATAGAAGCCCCTGAATTGCTGAGATTCCGGTACAGCAGCTTCTGGAAAAAAAGGTGCTGGTCAAAACCTTAAAACTGACTGAGACTGAGGATTACAGATTCATGATTTATCTGGGATTTGGGAGGAGATTCACTTCTTTGAATACTACTGCAGTGTGTGCCATTCATACAGGAAATTATTTACTACTATTAGAGCAATCAGGAAAGGTTGAAAAAGGAAAAACTGTAATCCATAAGGCTCATCAGAATCTGTCAGAAATTGAATGGTTGCCTCAGATTGTGACATAATGAATTTGTTTTCAGACCTAGCCTTTCCACTGCACTATTTAAGAACATGTAAATAATTTGTTCAACTAACAAGCCAAATATGCCTTAAAGGGGGCATTTTACATATTTTATTGACAGTTTATATGTTTTTGCTGTAAAGACAAGAAAAGATATAGTCAGGGGTTTACTATTGGCTTTAAATGTTCCTAAATAATGGCTGATGATGCACAGTTACCTACCTAAGCTTGGACTCTTTAGGAAAATCTGTAGCAGCTGTTTGTCTCATGATAGATTTCTGAAGATGCCTCTGAAATAGTGGCTCATTGTACTTACAGTAGTTAGCAGTGCTTTTTATTCAGTCAAAAGTGGCTCCTTTTATGTATCAAAATCCAATGTACCGAGCAAAAGAGCTTGATTCTGATGTTACTGTAGCAGAATAATAAACAGTGAGCTAAAAAGTAACTCCCTATTTGCAGTGGTTCTCTGCTCAACAGATCTTGAGGGGGACCTGTGTAATGGTTCCATAATGGTTAAAAGATAGTCATGGGGAGTCTGTAATCTTAAGTCTCTTTAATCTTAAGTCTCTTCTTAGTCAAGGTAGGAGAGGGAGTTAACTCTTATTTGTTTATATCATGTGTTGGGTTCGATATCCGTGCCTTGAAAATTAAAACTGGGAAACCCTCAAATAGAAAACGTGAGGCTGTGCCCAATACTGGGAGAATTATGTATTCAACATTTTATATAGACTCTCTTATTTAATACCGTACCTCAAATCATGTTAGACTGTTCTCAGTTGGGATCATTAGTAGATTATATTGGCATAAAACTAATATAGAAAGTGTTTAATGTATAATCACTGTAAGCAAGTATATCCTATACAACTGTTGAAGAAAAAAATGTGATTATGTGCCATAATCAATTTAGTAGACAAAGATATTATTATGAATTTTTAATTCTAGTATTTTTAAATGTTCTTTAAAATGTGGATTTTGTAATATTTTTTAATGTAAAATGTTGTTGTCTTTAAAGATCACTGTGTTAATTGGGTAGAAGCTATTTAATATTCTTAGAAGATCCCTTGTTGAACTGTATCATTTCATGTTATTTGAAAGGTAAAGAAAATCCTAGGGAAAGGACAGCTTTTTTTCTTTACCTGAGGGAAAACAATGACTTGTAATTGCTTGTGCAATAATACACACTACTGTATATTGAATATCATCTGGGTGAAAAATTACAATGTGGAGGGACACAACAGAGGATGGCTGGTCATCACAACTGCTACCATCTGATGGATTTGGCTTTTAGTGCGTTGTCTACACATCTATGTGTTTATGGATTCACTGAGAATGGGCAGAACCTGAGTGGGTCACAGGCTCCACCCCAGGAGGCCATTGAAATTTAATTTATTGTATTTCAATTTAATTTATTTTGTGATATTTAGCTACTAAATTTTCTCAGGCTGTGTGACGATACAATTTTCACAGAGTTCTTGAAGTTGCTTGTATCTGAAAAGCTAGTTCAGGGAAGTTTTAATGTTAGTAGTTTTAATGTTAGTATTATCAGTTTTAGCCTTTAACAAAGAGGATTTTGTAAACAAAGCTGTGCTTAAGTCCCTGTGGCAAACACATGGATGCTTGAAGTGAAGATTTGACTGGAAGGTTGTGAAGATGTTTTTGACTGCTGAACTGAATCTGCAGTGTTTTCACCTGGTAGTCATGTTAATAGTAGTAAGAATATTATTGGAAATAATTAAAAAAGTTCAACGGAAAATACATAATTAGGGCTAGAAAAGGTTATACTAACTTCTTAAACACGCTTCTACTGTGTGTCTGCAGTGTAATATGTATTAGTTCTTGCTGCGAGAGCTGTGCCCATATTACATTCTGGTAGAGTCATATCAAACTTCTCTCCTTGCAACAATTTTAACTTGTGTGTCAGGACTCAGATAAAAGGGTGTATAACCAAAATTTTATACACTTTTTTAGTTTGTTTTTTTCTTGTCTACAATATGGAGTCTACAGTTACATGGATACTGTGCAAAATTCTGTCTTTTCTTTTGTAGACCAACTTCATGCATCTCTATGTTTTGGTTATTGGTGTGGAATTGCTGTAAAAGATGATGCTTCAGAAAATTGAGTTCAGTCAATCCAGGGAAGTATTCAAGGCCAGGTTGGATGGAGTTTTGAGTCTAGTGAAAGTTACTCCTGCCTGAGACGGGGGGGTTGGCACTAAATAATCTTCAAGGTCCCTTCCAACCCAAACCATTCTACGATTCCATGATGCGTAGCTGTCTGAGAAGCTGTGATACTTCATAGTATAATATGAATGTGATAAAGTGCAACTTCAGGGTTCTTGGAGATGGATCAGAGATGTGTAAAGATGCCTTGCTGGATTGTTCCTCAGCTGATTGCTTGACAGATAGTGTTTCTATATTGGTAGAGTTTTTTTGTGTTCCCTTGGAGGAAAGCAAGCGGAAGGAGTGGGATGGGAGGTGAAGAGTCAGTGGAAATCAAGATATATTTTACTCTTGTCCATGTTTTAGTCCTGGGAAGCCCACTTCAAAAGCTGAGTCTTTAAAGGTTGTTGCTTTTATCTTCAACATACAAACCCTTTTAGAAAATTTCTTTTTTTTTTTTTTACTTGACACCTACACACTGAGTTAGCCAGTGTGCTATAGAGCAATGGCTAAATGCTTCCTTTTGTGTGTTTTTAATTGCATTTTTCTTCCAGAAGGGTGATAGTAGAGCTTGCATGCTCTGAGCTGTGGCAGTGACAGCTGACTGGACCAGCTCATTTCTTACTCTGTAAAATTTCTTACTCTGAAAGAGTATCTGCTAGACATGTTTATGTTTACTTTCCCATGGGTTGTTTTCTTACCTTAAATTTAAGGGTTGTTTTGCCCGTTTGGTGACACCATATAAAAATAACAGGAGTGACAAGTGGATAGTTCCCTGAAATTTGTAAAGGCTTTCATTTGGTCTCGTACAGAAGAAGAATGCTTTCACTTTTTTCCTATTTTACCTGTATTACTATTATACTGGCATTCTAAGCAGAATTGCTTCATGGTATTATGAATGCATTTTGTGAACAAAACTAATAATATGTTGTGAAACATTAGACTAATGTATCTTAGCTGAATAGATCTAGAATTAGCCCTCTAATTATTAAGCAATTCTAGGATCACTTAATGGAAAACCAATGGAGTTACTCTGGGTATGGAAAGGGAAGAGCTAGGAGTAGAATTTAAATCTGGGATTTATGTATACAATCTTTTTGTACTCTAGCATAGGTTTGAATATGTGTTAACAAAAGTAGAATAACAGCATGAAATAGCTGGGTCAATGGGGTGTTTGTTTAATTATATTCTGTTAGTCCTTCTGATATTGTTCTTGTAGGATCCAACTTTGCTACCAGTTGCTGCTTTGCTTTTCTCTGCAGCAAGGGCACCTCACGAATTACAGCTGTTGAAACCAACTCTTATAATTAGCAAATTTGGTGGGGTGCTAGGGTGTTTAAAATTGATACCTAAGCCTGATTAAACTTTCTGGAGTCCTAATATTTTACTGGATTATAACCCATTGTTTTATAGCACTGAAAATAATTTATGACAGTTAAAAGAAATGATAAATGGGGGTTTGGAATGTGCTGCTTTTTCCCAGTAGGCTCAGGGTTAGATGTGGAGGTCAGACATGCCATAGAGGCAACCTTGCCTTTTCCTTACAATGCCTTGGTGCTTCTAGTTTGAAACAAACAAAAAAACAACCTGAACAGGCCCATTTTTTCAAAACAACTTGAGAAATTGCTTCAAAAGTCTTTTATCTCTTTATAGTGTAAATTTTTGTTTGTTTTGATTTACTTTGAGTAAAAATTTTTGCTGCTGAACTTTTCCAGAAACATTTTAATTTTGCAAGTATTACTGCCTTTTATTGTGAATTGCTCAGCCTGTTGCCTCTGGTAGCACCATCAAAACTGCAAACTGTGGTCTTAGGTTTTTATTAAATGTCGTCGTAAAATGTTAGTTTCTGTTTAGGGATCGTAGGAATGAAAGACCAAAAAAGCCTCAGAGCTTTATCCTTTATCCTTTCTCGGGCAGGATGGTTCTCCAAGTATGATGGAACTAGTTACCAGGTAGCTGGGGGAAGCTGCATTTTTCTGGATGACCTTTCAATTTTTTGTAGGCCAAATGGGCCTCTCAGTGCATAGATTCTGCCAAGAAATACCTAGATAAATACACGTTATGGCATTAAAACCAATATTTCAAGGGAATTAACAGTTGCAAATGACTCTGTTCTATTTGTGTTGAGTTTTGAAGCAGTCATGTAATTTCGTTTCTTTATTGTGATTAAATATTTCAAAATCTAACCACTGTTAGATTTCTTAAAATACCAATACTGGGAAGTACAGCAGGAGATGGAAATGCTTCCTTTAAGAATTAAATGATTTACTGAATTACAGAGTTTTAAACTAGCTGCTTCAATATTTTAATAGTAACATTGGTGGGCTATCAATTATTTGCAAATGGTATTTGATCTGTTCTCCTATGGATTTGCTACAATTATTCATTCATGTATTACTGAAACTAGTGGGATTCTTTGTTCTGCTCTTAAGTGGCTAATGTGAAGTCTGCGAAGTTCAAGGCATCCCAACTAATTAAACTTTATCCCGTCCCAGCGGAACGTCATCTCTAGGATATTACCAAAATAGACTCTAAGGCTAATGAAGTTTCCCCTAAAGTCATTATTAAAAATATTTCTTAATTACAAGTCATTATTATGCAGCCAGTTTTACATATATGGTAATTATTCTTCATAGTGAACATGTTACATGATATAAAACAAACAAGCTTCAAAGGATGGACCATTATCTTTAAATGGAGAGAAGCATCATATGTGGAAGAAAATAGCTTAGCTTGTAAAATATTTCCTAATTAAATGTCGAATAACCAAATTGCTTTGAAAATGTGGGTTGAATATGACTTAGTTAAGACCATTCTCCAAATACAGCATTAGTCACCTCTGGTTTTGGTCACAGAATCTCATAGAATTCTTGGTCATAGAGTCTGGCCTTGAGTCATAGATGCTCCAATATTGTACCTGGCAACATTTATATTAGAGTTCCTGTGGTAACAGCAAAACATCTTCTGCTTTCCATGGCTCCTAAAATAAATATACTGAATGTTGCATCTCATCAGCTTGTCACTGGTTTTATATTAAATAAAGTGAATTGATGAAGATGTGGGAACTGCAGGCAGCATCAGGAGCCAGGGGCAGTTCTAGTTTTGCTGTGCACGTTTAGTGGGACTTACCAGGCTGTGGATTTTCTGAGCAGATGTGAATATAAATAAGGTGGGTGCCCTCTGAGAACATCTCTCTCTGTCTGTTCATAGAGTATGGCTTGGGCTTTCCTGAAATTGCAGGAAAAAAAGAGATATGACAGGACCTGGACATATGTGCTGAAGTTTACTGAAATCAACAGCCGTTTACCTTGTGCTGGTGTGATTTCTTGAGCAGAGCTGTATTTACAGATCTGCTTAATTGCTGCCTAGGAATGTTTATTGGCAGCAGAGGTTTAATGCAGCAGCTCCTGCCAATCTGCCTCAGCCGTGCTGCAGAAGGACTTTCTGAAGGCCTTTCCAGGACTCTGAGGGCAATTCATTCCTCGTGCCAGTCATTGGCCTCCTTGCTCATGCTGCCAATAATCTACCAATTACCATGATGATTTTTTTGAGGCTAACAGGTGTTCTTGAGGAATTGGACCACCAAATCACTTGACACAGTAAAGAACAGCAAAGACCAAGTATCACTGTATGTGTAAATTATTGCTGTATATTTTTAGTGTTTATACACCGTATTATGAGTTTTCCAGAGAATGTTTTTAATTAGCACTATAAAACGTTACAAGTTGGCTATATATTCTCCGTAAAAACTAAAAGGCTGAACTAGGGTGACAAAATGTTCTTGTTTGTGAGCCATTTTTCCCCATGCAACGTATGCAGAAGTAGCTTTGATACCAGCAACGCACAATAGTCGTGAAAAGCCGTTTTGCAGAAATCTACTTTCTCCCATTTCCCCTCATGAGTCCTGGTCCCTAGAAATGGAGACCAGTGTATACAGGCCACCCAAAGACTTGTGGCAGTGCA
>BJBW01000665.1:0-27794 GCA_004320125.1 Scolopax mira | reverse complement strand
GCTGTAAACCAGTTCACATCTGATAGCATGGTGCTCTAATGTTTGTTTCATTTTATAACTTCATTGCTGCAGTATTTTGAATGTGCTCTTAATTGGTCTCCCAGCCCTCTTGTGGACCCAAATTATGACTCTGTATTTACACCAGCTGAATGGACTTCAGGCATGAGTTAGAAAAATAGTGCCTTGACTATTCTTGTCACGCTGGCAAGTAGGGTAGAGAGGGCTTGAAGGAGTCCTGATTTGGGTTTCAGAGAGTTGTACATTTTGTCTCTAAACTATTGTTGACCATACAAAGTATGCTGTAGGAGTGGAGGATTAAAACGTGTTTGCTTTTTTAAAAACCCTTCCTGTGTTTCAGTAGGTAAGAAAGATTTCGCAGCCTGAGATGATTCTATTGAAAAAAAGAATTAGTTGATGACTAATAATATACACTGTGTAATGATATATTCTAGTGAATGTTAATATAAGCATTTATGTATTTGCTCGTGGCTTCATACTGTGAAGGTTGCTCCTTGGAGATTTACTGTAGACATAGAAAAGTTATTTCTTTTTTTAGCATTTAATTCCATTTCCCCTGCTCTTTCTCTTTTTGAACTCAATTATTTGTGATGCATGCTGTTAAAATAAATTAGAAAGTTGCAAAGATGTTTCTTCAAGTACATATATTTATCTTTTTGCCAAACAAAATACTCTTTCATAGATTTACTCCTGGGTCTTACCCCATGCATAAAGATTGGGTCGTAATTCCTTGAGTACTATGAAAATGGGATTTTCAGTCACCTCAGAAGGACCCTTAGGAGGTATTACTTGATTAACTGAGTTGAGGAGAACTGCCAAAGACTTGAAATTCAAGATGCCTATCAGTTTTGGGGTTTTTTTTTTGATTTTTAGAACCATACTGGGATAAAACAATTTTCAGAGTATCCACACCAAGATTGATCTTGAAGTGTATAGTTATATTATCTTGATGGTCTATGAATGAACCTTTGTTTTTCACAGCTGTAGTTTGAGATGACTGGATATTTCATCTTTTCCATCAGAATTCATATATAAATGAGATTGTAACTTATAGAGAGAGAGTATCATTAAATGGATGTGATTTAATGATATTTTTTAATTTTGTAGACCATTTAAATGCTTGTGTTTATGCTTGGCTAGGCAGTAGTTTGTTACCCCCATGCCTGCAATACTCTGTGAGGGTTAATGAGGGAAGGAATGTTTTGACTGGACTATGCAGCAAACGTGCTGAACTTTATGCTCGATGTTAAAAACCAAAAAAAAAATCTGTTTAGTCAGTCAGTCAAGCTGCATGTACCTAGAAACCAGTAGGTTCCCATGCTGGAAAAGACTTTAATGGTGAAATGATCAAGGCCTAGGGCTATTAAGGGACCTTTGACTTTAAGTCCACCCTGGCTTAGTGATGTTAAACTTGACAGTATATGAAGGTGTTTATTATCTCTCACGTCTTCCCCTTGTCTTTTGCAATTTGGATGGACTAGGAAAGCTGCTCAAATAGCAGTCTGCTGGTTTTTCAGTGTAAGAAGGATGTATTTTGCACAGCTGCGTACCTGAGTCAGATTTAATGACTCAAATACAATCGGGTGCAAATTTCCCATGGAGATCTTTTGCCCAGGCTGGATGATCAGTATTTCAGTGCTGATTTAAACCTGCCTTAGATAAATCAATGTAACTCACAGTCACTGCTGTGCACTCAGACTTGGTGGGTCCCTTAGATTTGCATTTTTGTTGTTATTCCTCGTAGACCTTTTTACCCAGGAAGCATATCACCTAAGTGTGTGTCCTACTATATTTTTTTTTTCTGCATCATTTATAACAAGAAATACTTAGTGTCTCTCTCAAAAGCAGCTCAAGCTGGATGGTTTAAGTTAGATTAGGTTTGATTGATTTCTCTCTGTTGCAGCCTTCTTTAAATCCTGCCTTTCACTTATGCCACAAAATAGCTGTACAGACAGGATCACAAAGGCCAAAAGGAGAGTAATTCTGAACAATCTAGCCCATGTTATTCACACAGTATGCATGAGCTAAGCATATTATTATGCTTTTAGATTTTGAAAAATTTTCCCAGAATTTTTTATCCAGAAACAGTTGAACAACAGAAAAAAATGTTTAAATAGTCAATGTAACGGACATGGCAGTTGCAGAAGAGCATTAAGGGCTTACTGTAGAGAGATTCTTGCTCTGCATTGACTGTTCTTTTTTAATATCTCTATATCTTCCTAAAAAGCATATTTGCAAATGCATGGCAAGCTTTTGTAGCAATACAATATTTTCAGTTACCTAAGAAAATACCTTTTTATGATAATCTCAAATTGCTTTACAAGCAGCCCATGAATTTATTCTCACTTTAATTTGAATGCAATTTCAATGCATTGAAAAGCATAGATTTAACTGATAGTGGTTTGTTATGATCTGCTAGTATGAGACTGTGGGATTCCCCAAATTAGTTCTTCCTTTAGGAAAACACTCTGTTGGATTTCACTCAGTTGGATGTCATCGGTAATATCCTGCATATCACAACCCTGGGTAAATTTAAATGGTTAATGTCATGTTACATAAGTTTTCTTACATACATAAGTTTTGCCCAGCCTTTTCTCTCCTGCCAAGTGACTGAAAGTTGAAATCGATAGATGTGGCTTAAAATGAAGCTTCCCTAATTTCTGAATTTTGAAGCATCTTCAGCCTAATATACTTCTTAACCTGAAAAATAATTGTGGCTGTTAAATATTTCCCAAGGTTGAGGGTTTTTTGGCAGGGCTCAGTGCAGCATAGCACAAAGGTGTGCCAGCGTACCTTGCTTATGTCCTGAAAGGATTGTAGTTATATTAGCACTTAACTAATTAGTTCCCTCTAGGTGCTTAACTAATTAATTCCCTCCCCTACCTGCCATAGCATCATGTGCTAGAGCTTCTAGCTTAACTCTGCGATAGAGTTTCTAGCTTAAGTTTGCTAAAGCATTTTCCATTTCTGCTTCCTTAGAAATGAAGGGATATGAGCTCACTGACCACTTTAGTCAAGAAAACAACAAAAAGTTCCCAATTGAAAGGCTTTCAGGAACACTGAAGCCCAATGTGACAGAGCCCTGGTGTGCTCCAAGTCCTAGTTTTAGATCTGAGCGTCGCTGCCACACTGTACCATTCATCTGGACACCTCTACTTGGCCCTGCACGCATGCACTTCAAATGGGCTTCTTCTGAAAAGTAAACCAATTTCATTATTTTTGGTCAGGATTTGAATTCTCAGGATGGCGTATACAAAATTCATACACGGTCCTGTTTTTGAAGCTGTAAATCTCTCTGGAATGGTCTGGGCTCTGTGGCTTTCACCGGCTGAATGGAACCTTGTTTCTTCTGAGCGCTCTTTTGTGTTGGTTTTTATCATTATGTGCCTCTTACTTTCTAAAAGCTTCTCAAACACAGAAGACAAATTTTGTCTGTGGGACATTTCCACGTGTCAGAAATCATTGATGGGAAGTCTTTAGGTTTGTAGAAGTGGGTGTGTATATTTTACATGAAGCAAAATGAAGGAAATGAGAAAAAAAGAACTTTAGACAGAGCAAGCACATGGAGAAGTCTCGGTGTGTTTAAGGGCAACGGTTGTGTCGGGCCATGGGATGCATCACTGCTGCCTCTTGACAGGTTCACCGGGGAGAGACACAAATTAAATTCTTTCAGTTGCAGTTTTGAAGCTAAAAGTGTTTGACTGGTTCAGCCCCTGAATGGTGTTTAAGGAATAAAGGGGGGAAAAAAAAGCAGGAAATTCTAATTGGCAAATTACTTCTTGTTATTTAGTTTGGCTTCCAAATTGGAAATTACGATAATGAGGAGCTTTGTGGGACTTGCCCTTGAAGAGGGCCAGGCAGCTTTTTGTTCAATTACCATTTAATGTGAAGATATTCAAGGAACATATTGTAGCATTTAAGCCATCACTTTCTATTAAAGAAGTATTCTAAGGTAATGATTTTTAAATCTCTCTCTGTAGAAGGCTTTTGTGATGTTAGATGTCTAAATGAAGTGTAGGTTGCAAACACGGGCTAAAAGGATTTTCTTGTTATGTATTTAGCAAAGTGACTTTAAATATATTTCTCAAGATGTAATAAAGAACACTGTGTTGTATGCAATAATATCAGTACTTTAACATTAATCTCAGAAACTGTCAGGATGAATATATACGTTTCATATGTAAATTCCATTAATTCTACTGTGTATTGTTACAGTCTCTTAACAGCAAGTGTTCTTGTTGACTGAAAGCAAGATCATTGAGAGGGATCTGATCCTGGAAATAAAAATGTAGAGAGTGACATTAACTTGTGAATTTTATCTTGCAGATCAAGGTCTGAAACTTGAACTGTTTGGTGTTGCATATATTCAAAAATACAAGGCAAAAGAGTTCAAAAATAGCAAAGAGGAGAAGTAAAAAGTCAGTCCTCTTAGAGGAAGACAGTATGACTACTTAATTTTTTAAAAATGCTACTAGTAATAGGTTTGTAGATATTTAAAGCGCGAACAGGGAAAACCAGTTTATGGTTCCACAGACCAAACCGAGATTGAATTCTGTGACCTGTTTTCATTCTCCCTCTTTTATGCTTTCTTGGATTCAAATGTCTCATTCCTTTCTGTTGGCTTTGAAAGATCTGTCCTAGTCATCTTGTCCACTTCTCATTCCCTAGAGCAGGTTGCACACAAGCTTGGTAAAAATCTAGACCTTTTTGCCTTTTGAGCAAATGGTGCTGACAAATCAGTTACAAAGAATCATTCCAAATGTTAAGGCAAAAAATATTCAGTGATGATGCTTTGAATGCACCACTTGAAAATAATAGTTTTAAGCTATTAAGAACAATTTCACACATGCACATATTTTCTTGCTTATGGTTCTGCAATTGACCCTTCTAAGGGAAGTTGCAAGCTCAGAGTAAACAATCCTGAGGAGCTGACTTTTCACTTCCCAACATTCGCAGTAATTAAAACGGTTGAGTAGAATAGTGGAAGAGAGTTAATTCCTTCAGTATGTTTCCTTCTGAATTGGTTCCTTTCAACCCCAAATTTGGCCTAAAGCAAGTGCACTTAATGCCATTTTCTTAAAGCTCTGAAAACAGAAGCATGGAATAGGGACGCAGTTCCTGAGCCTCTAGCAGGGATGCGGGATGCTGTTCTCAGACTGTCTGTCCTTGTTTCGGTAGCAGTGGATGACCAGGGCATGATTCATGGTCTCACTCTCCTGCCCAGCACAGAGAGCTGTTTGATGGCAAAAAAACCCACAGGCAATTTACTTCATGTTTTTCCTTTGGCTTAAGCTGGTTCAAGAACAAGAAAACCAATTCATTTGGGGGAAAAAAAAAAAAAAAAAGGTGGTTGTGTATGCTGCTTAGTTACATTTATATGTTAATGTGTGTGAGCTACAAGCATATATCAATGTATATTTGGATCCATATGTACATACAGGTAGTTGTACACAAATATGTGGTATTAACAAAGGAAAAATCAACAGTTTATAGGAGTAAGATACTTCATTTTCTGCAATTGCAGCAAAAAAATATTCTTTGGAATTAGCACCTTCCAAATATGGTAGTTGATATCAAAGTTTCATAGTAAGGCCAGGAAGGGACCTGTAGAAAACCTGGGCTGACCTCCTCCTGTATATCCCAGGCAATTCATTTTACCCAGAGACCATAATGAAAATGTTTTATTCCTCAGGAGACTGCATGCCAGAAGCAATGAGCAAGAGAGACAAATGTATTGATAAATATCTGAGCCTTTTGTAATGTCCAGGCTGTATAAAATCTGTCCCAGGGCCCCCAGGGAAAGCCTGTGTTCTGGAACCAAAGCAAAGGCCCTTGCTCCTCTAACACAGGGGGTCTTTTCATAGTGGAGAGGTCTGGTGAGCATGTGAACTGGTCACATACCAGTCAGGTACCTTAAAGACAGATTCCAACGGCAGTTTTGGAACAGTGGGTTGCTTCATCTCCTGTCTGCTTTGAACCTGTGACTCTCATGGTCCATGGGAAGGCCTGCTCCAATACAGTCAGCTGCAGAAGAGCATTTGTTCCTGACCTCTCCAACATCTGGCTGAAGCCCCGAAGCGTGACATTCAGTCACACTGAGTATGGCAAAGCGTTCTGAGCCTTCGGAGGTCAATCCAGGCAATCTTGTTCTCCCCTTTTGGCCCTTACTAGATGGAGATAAGCAGGCAGTGTCATAGATGATCAAGTATCAAAGCTGAACAGGACAGCAGCATCCCTGCAGCAGCACCCTTCACAAACAGGCCATTGTTGGCTGGTTTACTTTTTTCTTCCAGGAAGCAGAGGATAATGATGCTTTAAATATTCTATCTTTCTTAGAATATTCCTGCTAAGATCTTACAAAATTTAAGATGTATGCAGGTAAAAGTAAGGATGGCTTTAAGCAGACCTTGCCTTAACATTATTAAGAGATGTAGATAGGCAGGGTGTAGGCATTTGACAATTCAGTTTTTTCTTGGGAGTTCTCTCCACCAAACCTTAGCGCGGTCTTGGGGCTGAGTGACACTATTTAAGGACAGAGCACAGAAGTGCTGCTAAATTCTTCCATCAGAGGTGTTATTGGATCAGCTTCACAGTAAATGTGGCATTTCTGAATATTTTTTTATTTTATTAGTACCTTAGTTTCTGATTCAATGGAAAGCAGCCTACGTAACAGGAGTGTGTGTGTGTGGTTTTGAGTGATGCTTTACCATACTTTCTAAGCATAACTGATTTAGGTATCTTAGTTGGATGCTGTATGGAACACCATATAAATGCAATTTTTCCTTTGTTCTCTGATATCCTCGTGCTTTTTGCTAAAGAAAAAAGATTTAACATCTCAAAAAGAGGCAAGTTTAAAGCATAATAATAGTAAGGCTTTTTTTGAAGAAAATACATTGTGTGCTGGGTGCTTTGTTGTTGACGTGGAAGGAAGAACAAGAGTCAATGACAAAATCACAGAAAACCAAAAGCATGAAAAAAAGATTCAACATTGGAGCTTAATACATTTAAGAGAAATGGTACATCTCTGTTTCAGTTGTCATCTTTTTATGTCTGGATGACTGTCAATAAAATCTATTTTAGTGCAGAGGTAGATGATGCAAAGGGAGTTATCCAAAGATGAGTAATATTAAATAAGTTTCTAGCTTTAGCACTCTAGGAACACAGTATGTGTAACTATTTTTATTACTAATTGTGCTATTTGTTTTCAATTTTAACTTCCTTTCAACCCAAACTGCAATTGTAACATGTCTTCACAGTAAAATAGACAGTAAGAAAGGACAGAACATTGAGATTTTTAGTCCTTCATTTAATAGTCACTTATATCACGTGCGACTTCAGTTCTCAGTTTCTGTTCAGAACTAATGCATGGGGATGATCAAATGTTTCATGTTTCTGCTGAAATAAAGGTGAAATAGTTAGATCATTGTCATCCTGATAGAAGATTTCCTGTCTCTTGCATAAATCTGAGGTCTGCATGCAAAATGCAGTAAGCAAATCATCACCTGTCATCGTGATGCTATCTTTTAGAGGTTCATTTAAAAGTTTGTATGTTACTAATTTAGGTATCTTTCTCCTGTGACTGTTCTGAATGAAGATGGTTAATCCTACTGCAACTCCAGAAGCAGCAGCACCACAAACATTCTAAAATTAAACTGAATTTCACAGGGGCAGTGAAGCAATAGCAGAATCCCACACAGGCCTGTTAGTAAAGTGAAAGACCTGTCACTTGTGATTTATTGAGTGAGACACACCACAGTTTTGGAGCCAAGAGGCTATTTTTTAATACACCTTTAACGATGTTGTATCATCCTCCATAAAATACTGCCACCTGAACTGCAATGTGCTAAGTGTGCTTTCTCTGCATGCAAGAAGGTGGCTCCTGGTCTGAGTAGCACACGTGTAGTCACAAGCTGGTGAACAGCTAGATGAGAACAGCAGGGGAACTGAAATCATATAATAAAGGCAATGCAGTGAAACAATTCCTTCTTCAGTGTGCATGAGGTCAGAGGGGCAGACATACACTGTGAACTTTGCTGCTGTAGCAAGAATTGGGCTTCAGAAGTACTTATTGTCCACTCAAATTTCAGGCCTTCCTTTTTTTTTTTTTTTCCTTCAATCTTGCACAGCCTAAAGTAAGATAACAGGCATTTAAAGGATTTTTAAATCCACTTTCAATTATTGTTGTGAAGTTAATGCTAGATCTAATTTAACAATCCCGATGAAACTCTCACTCGTGCTTTCACAGGGATGATGCTCCCTTGGATGATAACAAAGAATATATCTGGCATATATGGAAACTTTAATTAAAATTACCATTTCAAGATGCCTCACTTCTCCCCTCTCTGGAGGTTACTGTTCCCACCATAGGATCAGCAGGAGAGGAGTGTGTGACTCTACTTGAGCTACTCAATCATCTGCCTAATACTGCTGTTGCAAAGGGGCTTGTGCAGAGATTGCTTCCACATCAGTAACTCAGGTTGAGTTGGTTTTTTGGTTTTTGTTTTTATGCATGTTACATCATTATACGATCACATTCTATTGATATCTTAATTAGTTGTTTTAATTAATTTTGTTTATTTTATTGTCTTTTTTTGATTTGCTCTGTCACTGAGAGTAAAGTCCTCTTTGTTTTTCTCATACCTGTTCATTGAGTTTATACTTCCAGAAAATAGTACCTCAATACAGCTATACATTATGGAAAAATCAGTTTTCTTGGTAATGAAGTGGCTGAAATTTAGTCTGCCTTTTTACCTGTGGTTGTTATACTATATATATATATATATATATATTATACGAGAAGATGTACTAACCACGTTCCAACAAATCAATACCAGTTTAAGAAAATACATGAGTTTTCTGTCATAAGTCCTAAAAAAGTTTTGTTGCTTGGTCAGATAGCTTCGCAGATGGAAAGAGGAAAATTACTATTTTCATCTTGCAAAAAAGGAAAATCCTATTGAACCACTTTCTCTGTCCTTTTTTGAGAGATTATTGTATGTCTATGTAAAAGAGGAGGAGATCAGCAGAGAGAAATTCTGCAAGAACCATAAATCATATTGGGAACATACTGTCACTGGCTTACCCTTATTTCCCACAGGCAGTCCTGAAGCTGAACCAGATACGTACTTTCAGGAGAGGCAGGAGCCAAGAACAAAACACAAACAAACCCGCCATGGTATAGCCCATGGAAGGGTTTCATTTTGGGCACATTCCACCTTTGTAGACAAAAAGATGTCACAGATGTAGAATGCCTCCCAGCGTTTTCACCGAGTAAGTTCTCCTCAGCTTCTGCTGACCTCTGTGTCACTGACGTTGCCTAGTGCTTCATGAGCACTGAATTCCTCCTCCTGCTCATCACACTTTTCTCATGAACCATAATTAGCTAAGGAGTAAATACCACACAATATCATAGTCCTTTGATTGTTCTCTGCCCTGAAAGTCCCAATTCAGTTCTGTGTTGTCTGTATTTACGAGCTTAGAGACACAATAAAACATGAGGGTTTTTATGCTTTCCTACTGTCTTAAAAAATGTCATACTCTTGAAGAGATGTAAATTGTGTCATACTTTATTTCCTGGATTAAATTATTGTATCCTTGAAGAACACAGCATTTTAATTCCATCGTTTTGATGCTGCTTAAGTTTGCCAGCTGATTGGTTTTACACCAACTTCTCAACACCACTGAATTTTAACTTTTCAGTCACCATCTAATGCTCTTTTGAATTTTTACTGGTTTGCAATAGAAAAAAAGTAAAGAGATAAAAATGCTGTTTTACCAAGCATGATTAAGAATAATAATTCTATGCAGTAAAGTCTCATCGTCGTTTTTATAGTGTCCTGCATAAATAACAAAAAACCATGAATTCTAAGGAGCCAAGTAGGGCCAAGCAGGATTTCACATTTCAGAACGTTAACGGTGCTTCTTCAGACTTCCCAGTGTATTTTTAGCCTAAGAGTCAATTCTATCTTGGATACGTTGTTCTTCAGAGCAGTGAGCTTCATAGTGAGCAAAGTTAATTGTAAAAATGTTTTGAGACTAGAAACAAAAGTCTTCATTTTGTTGAGGGGTTGGGTTTTTTTCCTTGTGTGTGCGTGTTCAGTCAGGTTTGCCTATCCACACCTGTGTGTCAGTGCTTCAAAATGGAATTGATTTTAGACAGAATATAGATGAGATAATGTAGTTGCCTTCTTTCTTTGACAGTTCTTACTGGCATGTAATTGCCCAGTAGTTTGTGTTGATCGATTTGCACCCTCAAGTGAAAATGCTACCACGACGTGAAGGCTGCGTGTGTCCTTAGGTGGTAAGAACAGTTCTTTTCTTCTGGTGACAGGCCAGATAATTTCATGTGGTAAACATCTATTTAGACAATGCTGCGTGACTAAATGTACGACCAAAAAAAAAGAAAAAAAGTAGAAATCCATCAGTCTTACCCTTTCTTAAGTCATCATAATGGTTAATTCATCTCATTTAAAAATCTATACCTTCATCTGGTTCCCAGCTCTTGAATCTAGCTGTGCATTTCTCTGCTAGAGTAAAGGGCTGTCTAATCTGAGGAGTCTGTTCGTGTGGAGCTACTTATAAACCATAATCAGGTCACATCTTAACCTTCTCTTCGATAAAATAAATAGATTAAGTGCTTAAACTTCTCACTCTAAGGCAGATTTCCAAGCCCTGAATAATACTATTTAGCTGCTCTCTGAACCCTTTCCAAGTTGTCAGATTCATGTTTTAAAATTAATACTAGTACTGACCACTTAATTTCAGTAATGATCCCTTCCAACCCAAACCATTCTAGGATTCTATGATCTAACTGATGTTGTATGAAGTACAAGCATTACCTCACTATGTCTCTAAGCTAGTGTTACTTCATCTGCAGCATCTCCAGATGGTCCTCTTTGCTTGCTTAGCAAACTACAACTGTGGAGACCTCTTTGAACCCGTAGCTGTCTCTGAAACGGTTTCCCCATCATAACGCTGCCCCTCGTGCTTTGTTCTTGAAGATGTGACTTTGCATTTGGTGGGGGTCCAGATTTTTCTCAGGAAAAATTTGTCTGTATGCAGTAGTTGATTCGATCCCTCTATTACTCGGTAACTGGGAGCTAAAAATCTCTGTCATACCCGTTGAGGGGCTCTCTCCCTGCTGAGTGATGCTACCAGAGTGATTCGGTTCTCTCCGGGCTGCTGGAAAGAGAGGGGGTTCTGCACGTGATCTAACCAAGTGTGGTCCAAGAGGAACCTTGCAGATGATGGGGCTTGGGAGATAGATGTTCTATTTAATGCAAACTGAAAGACGAGGCTTAATCCCCTCAATGGTTAAGTTCTCATTCCTAATTGGAAGGGCTTTGTAGTTGCCAAGTAACAATTCTGCCTCAAGTTCAGCGACAGCAGCAGAAGTTTCTGGTACTGGATATTCAGAAGCTTTAGCATTGATCTGGTTCTGTTCTCCCTCAGCTTGTGTATGGCTTTGGAGAAGCTGGTTGCAGTCAATGGCAAAGGCAGTCCAGCAGCTTCAATTTGGAGTTCGAGATGTGATAATTTACTCTGCTGAGAAGTGCAGAGCTCCATGCCAACAGGCCTATATTGAGTCTTACACCCACTATGGGTCCATGTAGAGCCACCTCCTCTATCTCTACCGTGTGCATTAGACCCTTAGGCTCTTTTGAAGATCCTACCTGTGCCCTAATTTGAGAATAAGAAGTTTCCCCTGGCGTTTCTGCGGTGTTAAGTCCTTTAAAATCTATTTTAAAATGTTCTGTGATTATTAAAATGAGTCTCTCTTAAGACTGCCAATACCAATAGCATGGCAGATACACGTCTGTACATGTGAACACGTGCAAACGTTGACATGTGTGAATACACACGTGCACACAGAACATGTCTTTGCAAAACTCAGTAGCATAGGAGTTTTTGTGGAGCCCTTATGATACTAGCAGGTCCCACAGGCAGCCTTCTCTGGGACTGTTATTGTCATAGCACTGTGATTATACAGTATTTGATATTCTCAGCGTGGGCAGAGGTGGTAATGACATTGAAGCAAACACTTGCCGTGTTTAGTCAGCTGTGTGTTAAATGTTATGTATCAGCATACCTTATTGTTTGAAGATTTACATTCTTGCTGGTACTAACATGCTGTGGCTTAGCTTTAAAAGGAGGTACGTGTAAGAAAAGGATATATGTAGACCAAAAGTGGAATATCTATGTGAAATATTTGTGTGCTTTTAATTGGTTGGTCGTGACAGTGTCCGACACAAAGCTGTTGTGAAACTGAAAAAAGGTAAAGCTAAATTTATCAATTTGTTCAAATTTAATCCTTATTCATGATTGAGGTATTGGAGTCTGTCTCCCTGTTGCTAATGCTAAAAGCACAGCCAGCAGAGATTGTTTCATCGTCTTTATTGAAGGATTTGTTTCTGTTATCATGGAATTTCCCTATTTTTCTCTGAACCACTGGAGTGAAAGATACGTTTTCAGTGACGTAGCTAATGTCAGGGAAACACCAGCATCCAGGGTATCAACACATTTTGGATATAGATGCAGTGATCTGTGCGTCACCTTAATTTAGATGGAAGCCATGATGACTTTTTAGTTATTTGTGAATTATTTATTTACATTTATTAATTTTTAAATGTAATTATTACATTTATTTATTTCTGAATTGTTATTATTTACACCAAATCTCTTGGGTATAAAACTGAGTCTCTGAACTATCAGATGACTGACTGCTTTTTCTAGTGTTTCTTTACTGAAAACTTTAATCCTCTCTTAGGGACGTGAATGAGATGTGGCGAAGTGAAACATTGAGATTTTTGATGAAGCAGAAGTGTTTTCTGTATTGATTGGCTGAAAACATAACATTTTTAAAATTTATACCATTTAACCGTGAAAAGAGCCTCTAGGAGTAAGCAAGGAAAACTTAAATTTACAAACCTTATGGAAAAGAAAATCTATGTCCATCTACAACTGTTCTTAAGGTTTTCTTTTAAGTTATGGTCATCTTTTTTTTCCATTCCTTCTTGTTCTCACCAGGATGCCTTTTGCTTACTTTATCCTAAATATAGTCTGAACTGTAATCATTGAACTATTTGTTCTGAGCTGTATTAGGGGAGAGAATAACACAGCTGATTTGCACAAGGATTTCTTACTCTTCTTCTATACTCTTCTATATACTTCTATATACTCTTACTCTTCTACATCTTCTTCTGATGATTTGCTGTATGAACTGCATTTGAAATGTAAGCTTTTATAGAGGTTCCTTATGAGCAACCTGATCCTCTGGATTTGCCCTGAATCTTGAAAACTACTGCTATTCCACAGAAAATGATTTTATTTCTCTGCTCAATGGTAAACAAGTGTATATGAAACATTTGAAAAATGCCCTATTGTGCAAATGTAAATGGTATACAATAATCCTTTACATAAATATCTTTTTTCTAGAAGAAAACAGACATTATAAAATGGAAAATGGGGGAACTATAAGAATAATTCACTAACTCTGCTAGCTTTTGGTAAGGCTGGCTTGGATGATGAAGGTTTTTCTGCTAAGAACCCTTCCCTTTAGGCAGTCCTGCCCACCATATTGATAGCTTTTTAGTCTATGGATGGAAGGGAAGGGGGTATTCTTTTCTGTTAATATGGAACCCAAGGGGGCTATCCTTGGAATACTACATGCCAAAATAATAGAAGTAGTAGTTTAAGTGATAATACTTTCTCTAAAGGTTTGACACTTTGGCAACACAGAGAAGAAATAGTGAACCATCTATTTTCCCTTGTGCTTTGTTGTGTTAACTGCCGACTTTTAACACTGCTCCTGAATATTGTTTTCATCTGTAAGATGTAGAGCTAAATAGTAAGATCTGTAGAGCTAAATAAGTGTGGTAATATTGAATAAGAATATTTGGAATATTTTATTCAGATTTTAATGGGCAATTGGCACAGGGCAAAGTCTGCATGCTTCAGTATGAAAGTTGTTCTTGTGTTCTTAATGAATATAAAATAATTTGCATCACTCAAGCATCATCAGAGCACACAGTGTATGACCATATGGATCTTACTCCAGAACTTTGTCTTTAGAATTTCTTTGGGCTTTTCCACATGCCCTATCCCAGAAATCAGGGTGTTAGGTAGTGTACTGCCATGGGATGAATTCCTTATCAAAATCACAAGTGCTGTTCTATCACCAAAGAGGGACAAGGCACTGGACCTGTTGTAGAGAGCTGTCGTTGAGGCTTCCTGCCATGTCTGTTTAATGGTCTTGGATGCTCATGTCAAGAAATGGAGCTACACAGTCTGATTCCATAGAGCAGATGGGGCCACGTTGTGCTCATCTACTTGCTTCTCGTGGCGCAAAGAGCCAAGTCGGGATCATTCCGTAGCACCATGAGTTACAGCTGTGGTCTTGCCTCATCCCTTTCCCCTTCACTTCTCCCCTGTCTGCTCTTAGGAGGTGGTTGTGATTATCCTTAAGTGAGCCTAACACCGAAGCTGAAGAGTGAAGTACCACTAATTTTACTTGGTGTTATGCCAGCATATCCTTGTTAGAATTGAGAGTGAGGTTTTCATTCTCTCTTGCTGTCTGTAGATGGATGGTGGGGAGGATGATGAAAAACATCTCTGCGGGTACACAGTAGTATTTGTGAGAGAGAGGTGCTTTTAGGATGTAGTGAAAGTTGAGAAATGCTGAGAAATCATTGTTTCCTGAAAGATGAATAAAGTATCACTTCGTAAGTTGACAGCAACGGGTTGATAATCATCCTTTTGTTTATTAATCAGAAGATCAGCAGTTAGATGAACCCTCTAAGAGCAGGCATAGAAGAGGGTAGGGTCAATATTTGTCAATATCCAGGACTCTGAAATGAGGCTTAATCTAAATTATATTTTCATTACAATGTGCTAAAGCTAAATACTACTGAAATATGAAACCCACTATCAAAATCTGCTTTACTGCAGTGCTTCAATGAAACGTGGAAATCCATGCAACCTGTTAAGATCCTTCCAAGGATAGAATATGGTCCTAAGACTATGTGTGCATCTTGGGTTTAGGTATCACAAACTACTTGAGTCTCTCATTACACTGGGTGTAATCAGACCCTCTTGATGTCTGTGCATGGGGACATATAGTTTACATTTACTGGTGAGGAGGTTATGCTCTCCTTGCTGCAGGCATTTGGTTGTTGGTATGTTAATGGAAGCCTTTGTATAAATTGAGTGGAAAATGTGAGTCATAGTTTCCTTTCTTTCTGTCTGTAGACCCTGTATGATGCCAAGGAAGGCATATTCATATTTCATGTAGAGCCCTCTTTAGATTGGAGATTCCTTGGCATACAGCTTCTTCCTGTTCCTTCCTGTGGTGTAAACTATTTTATCCAATTATCAGAATGAGGATGGAGGAAGCAAATTAGTAATGAAATAGTGATGATTTCTGAAGTATATTATTCTCTTACCATGTTTCTATAATGCAGGAAGTTATATTCCCCATTCTGTAACACCATTCTAAGGACACTTGTTCAAACTCTAATTTTGCCTACGAAAGGGTGAAGAGAAGCTGTCTGCCCTTCAGGCTTGTAAATTGCTTTATTGTTTAGTCTCAACTGATTTTTATTCCACAGGTGGTGGTCTTGTAGGTGTCAAGGTATTTTTTTAGGCGCATATAGATACTAGCACTTTTACTGGTGACCTAGACACTCTTTCTTCTTGATCAGTGATGACCATTTTCTACCCTGTCCCCCACATCATGGAGATTCTTTTCCTACTTGACCACCTCTGCAAAAATCATCTCAGTTCATCTGGTGCTCTGTCAGGGGAAAGAAAAGATTCAGACATTGGATTTTTGTTAGGCTCACTTATCTGTCATAATTTTGTGCCAAATATCTTTGGTTTTAGATGTGTAAGAAGAATCAATTATCATTCAAGTTTCAGAATCAACCAAGGTATTAGTATATCACATACAAATGACCATAATTAAAATACCACGGTCCCCAATGAACATATGCAAGAGCAAAGAGCAGAAAGTACCCCTATTAAAAAAATACTCTCATTGTGTTAGAACTAAAGTAGGTTCTTTTTCCAGCTTTGTGCATCAGGATAAATTGCAGTCAGTGTGGAAAACCATACTCAGGAGCTGAGAAGGCAACTGTGCTCAGACTCATTGTCTTTGATGCACAACTCCTGGCAAAACAGTCAGTCAAAAATACTACTTTGTATGGTAATGAAAATATTATCACAATGCATCTGAAGACAGATCCATCAGAGGCTTTTTAAGATACCCTCAGCTCGTTACTTAAAGATGAAATGATCATTAGCATTGTAAGAAGCGTATTTTATTTTTCCCAAGGAAAGTGTAACCTGAGATACCACAAATACAGGTGCTTAGACAGTCTCATCTATCCAGGTGGGTTAAGAAACTAAGTTAAAAATAGGGCCAAAGTCAAAGTAATAATTTCCACTGCAAACTTTCCATGGAGGAAAAGATTTCCTGTGTTTCTGTGTTTCCGTTCCGTATTTTAATTTAGTAAACTAATGTGTCAAATCAAAAAAGAATGTAACTCATACTTTCTGTGTGAATCAATCAGCTGGTCTAAGGCCAGTATCTACTGCCCAAAGATCTCTGTAATAGAGTTTGTTGTCGTAAACAGAATATTTTTTTTTTGTTTATGTTGAGAGAAGGAGCACCTCCAGAGCAAAAAATATGAGGGACTTGTATCTTCCCACTTTCTGTGATTTGCTGACCGCTCGGGTAAGTGCAGCTTTCAGGGCTGTCAACTGTAATTGGCCTTTCTATGCAACTGAAGTTGTTTGAATTCTCCCTCTCACTTGTCTTGAAACACGCTTAGTGAAGGGGGAAATAAGAACCCAAACCAAAAAAGCCTCTACAGATACAGAACACGGGCGTAATACATCACGTAATAAATGTAAGATGTGATTTTTGGAGGGGGGTCGATGATAAAGCTTATGTATGTCTAGTCATAAAAACCGAGTTGCAGCTGTAACTGCTACAGCTGAAATGCTTTTTAGATGTCAATAATTTAAAACCAGATTATAGGCTGTTTATTCCTAGCGTTGAGTATGAAGTCACTCAGTTGAGTGATTTCACTGAACGTGCTCCTGAGAAGTAGAAATTTGGAAACAGACTTCAGAAAATAACAGAGAAAACATAAATAATTGTCTTTGTTGGGTAATATTGATGGTTTCGAAAGGAGTTTGTTCAACACACAGTTTTCAAAAAAGTGGGGTTTTGTTTTTGTTTTTTGTATGGCTAAAGAACTAAATTGAAAAACAGATCGTGTTTAGAGGTTGAGCGGGGGGGTGTTTTGCCAACATAAAAGGACAATTCAATAATTAGATACTTTATATGAAGTAAAAAAACTTCATATCACCAAGGAGCATGGCAAGGAGAATAAAAATCGTGATCACTGGAACTGCAGTGTTGTAGCTCGTACGTATCAAGGGGGAGAGATCTGTTTTGCACATTTGTGGCAAATCTCTCCCCGTAGCTACAAAACAATTTGCTTCTGTCATCAGGGGGTTAAAGGAGCAGTTGTCTTCCTGTTCTGTTAAGGTAACTTTTATCCACCCTTAGCTCTTCAGGGAAATATATCATAGGAAAGAGATTATTCACAGTTGTCTAATACTACCATTACATTTCTTTTTAAAATGTTTGACTTTTTCTTTAATCCGTTCATGCAGCGTCGAGATAATACGGAACTTCAGATGTCATCTTGTCAACTCATTTATTTTTCCTGTCTTACTGAGTAGTTTTTTTATTAATAGGTAAACTTGTGAAATCATTTGACTGAAAGAAACAAGGCGTTTTGTAGATTAATGTTATCATCAACCCCGAGACAAAGTTCTTGATTAAGTGCTGTAGCCTCCAGAGTTTTGAGTCATTTTAGATGTGTGGTTATCTTAATGCAGAGCCTGACTGAGGGATATTTGTGAAGAGTGCTGTCTGGCATTTTGGATATGCCTTCAGCCCCGGTAATTGAGATATAATGATGCACCATAGAGAAGACTATTCTCCATAACAGTGTTTGACAGTTGAATATCATTGCAGGACTTTAGGAGAAGAAATTTTTATTAATTTACAGATGTCTTTTACTACACTGGTTGCTGTTTCCACTTAAAAAAAATAATTGAAAAATATTCTTTATTGGTTTTCCCCATTTGTAGGGCTCCAGACTCTCAGGAGATATTTCTTACAGGGAGGAGGAGTAATTTATTACAGGAAGTTAAGATCCAAGGTCAATTATACCTACCTAATAAGTTAAAGAAGGTGATCACAGTGTTTTAATGACCTGATAAATGAGCCAAGTAGTTCCAAGTTTGGGTTTTTTTGGGGGGTGGGGTGTTATTTGGGTTTTTTGGGGGTGTGTGGTGAGGTTTTTTTAGTTGGTTTTTTTTTTGGTTGTTTTTGAGGGTGCTGGTTTTAGTTTGACACTAGAACCAAATGACACAAGGGATGCAGGAAAGCTGTTGAGAGTGGATACTGATAGCTGAACGGATCATTCAGCTATTGGACTTGCTCAAATAGAGCTGCAATGGAATATTTTTTTTTGCCACCAATAGTTTATTTTAGAACAATGTTTCTGGCCTCACTGTTACTATGAGGGCTGTACAGGCTTTTGTACACATAGCCTTTGATGCAGTTGAGAAAATGAGCACTCCTATCTTAGGAGAGACTTTATAATCATAAATAACTCTCATTAAAATACTTTCTCAATTATAAGAATTTCTATTACTGTCTATTTCTTATAAGACCCAAGGTGAACTTGAGTATATCTTATTCTAATATACTTTGTGAATTATAATAGATAAGATTTGTATTTCACAACTCTTGAATTTTAGTTAGAAGTATTAAATGTGTAGCTACATAGCAACCAAAAATTGCCCTGATATGTGGATTCAAGTTAATTTTTCTGGTTTGATAGCTTGAATATGGCTTTACTGATGAAAGGCAATAGTGATGCTACTCCCTCTGCCCAGCCAACCACCAGAAAAAAAGCCAAACTTCAGTAGATCTCCCTGTAACACTTAGTCTTTCCCAGTGACAGAGGTGGGATACTGATGAACACAGTGGTTTGAGTGCTGGAGGGAATAATAGGAAAACTTCCCAGGCTGTCCCCAGGACATTATCTCCTCTGACAAAGTCCTTAGATCAGCCAGTGTCAACAGAGAACTCTTGAGGCCAGCTTGTCCTGGAGCCTCATAGGGATCCACTTTCTGGCCAAGTTGCTTCTCTTTACCCTGACCATGGAAGACTTCTGAGAAATTAACACTTTATTTAAAGAAAAAACATTGCCAGCACATTACTGCTCAGTGGCAATCATGTCTGAAGGGTCTGTGCTTTCCTGCAGTCGTTCAGACTTGCAGAGTGTCAAATAATTTGTACAATGCAACTTTCAGCTTTTGAGGCAACAGGTTGACTATTTCCAGAACCCAGATGCCATGTGATCTGAGAGTCACGTAGGCTCTTTTTCACTACATTCACTTTGCAGTGGATAAACAGTACAAAAAGAAATTACACTGATCACTAAACCCCCCATTCTCTCTGAAAAGAAGGGTTAGAAGAGTTCTGTTTTGGAAAAGTACAGGGAAGTAAAAGTCAATGGGAAATGAAGACCAAGAACTGTGGAACAGAGTTCTGTTAATGCATGGCTTTCAGGGCTGGAAGGCAACGAGTATCAGGGTACTTTCCTGCAATTTAGTTTGTGTCCAAGCTGGTGGAAAATAGTTGAGAATCTGCAGTTCTTATATTAGTCTTGCAGGTGTAGTTAGTGCTTTGACAACTTCAGATACTGAAATAGCACATCTGGAAAAAGATTGGTCTTGAATGACAGTACTCAATGGTCAGGTATGAATGTAAGTAAGGACTCAAATAAAAGATATCTGTGTTTTGAGTGATTTCTTCTTGCCAAAGAAATGTTCTATGCATCTTCTAAAGTTGCTTTTGTAGCATATTCACTGCGTTTGCTTAATCTATGTTAATTTAGCTTCCTTAAAATCTTACTTTTAAATGAATCTCTTTCGACCTATAATTTGATGATGTTCCAGTTAGTCTTTAACTGCATAAATGAATCTTTCCATGTCTAGTCATTGTAATATACTGGAAAATGTAAAAATAAACTGAAACCTTAAAGATAACACCCATCTGGAAAAGAGCAAAACTGTTGTGTGCTGCATCTGGAATGACCTGTTCCCTCAAATTTGTTTTTGGAAAGCAGTATAAATCAAAGCTACACAGAATTTCCCACCACGACCAAACCAAACAGCCCATAACAGAAAAGCTATCTGAATTCATTATGAGGTGTTAAAATGAAAGAAAGGGTTTATGGGACAATACTGTGCAAAAACAAATCAAGGGTTAAGTGTCCAAAAGTTGTAAAAACTTGAATGTTTGCTTCAGCCTACTTTTGCTTGCAGTTCCAGTGACTTGAGCTATCATGTCTGGGTTAACGAAATGACATAAGGAAGGAAGAGGAATATGAAATGAAGTTGAAATCTCTTTTCATTAAAGATATTGCCTCATGAAGCAGGAACAGTAGATTTATCATACTCTCTCCTTAGAAACACTATGTGGGTGCTGAAAGGTGCTGACTTAAAATTTTGCAGAAACAGACCTGACTACCATTCCAATTAGAATGGGTGAGTTGTGGCTATTTTTGTAATAGGGAAAATTGCTAACACGCTTCCAATTGGCAATTAATTTTTGAAAACATATCAGTATTTCTTGATGGTTGTCTTTGTTTTGTAGATAATCAACTTGATATAGTGAACATTTGTATCCCTTTTTGTTGACTTAATTTGTCTAGAATTTTATTATGTGAGTGTGGCATGCTATTTGTGATTATTTATGTTTCTCAAAAAATAGTCAAGGAAAGACATGCAGATCAGTTTTGGTTTTTTTGTTCTGTGTCTCGGGAGCAAATGTTCATTGGCTAATGGAATAATTTTGAGTATTTTTTTTATGGTAATTCAGTAAACATTTAGTGTTCTTATCTCATTAGAAACTGAAAGACAATGATGACAAAGCTTTATCCATGTGTTTATTCAGTTGGTAACAATTGTCTCAAAATATCAGAGAAAGGAAAGAATTAGGGATTATTTATACTATGTGCTAACAAGTTTTTTTTAAGAAAAGTGCTTGACAGAAGGCTTTGCAGAAGCCCAAACACTCAACAGAGATTGAGCATCAGAAAGAGAAACTTTTTTGTGTGCTTCACCTAGATTGTAACAGGAATTAATCCCTGACTTTTACTATCTTTGAGGTGGACTTCTGTTGATATTGATCCTATATTCAGATTTTTTTTTTTTGTTTGAATGGGTAATGTAGTCAAAAATCTGTAAAGTAGAATCTGTGGCTTGTAAATGACATAATTAATTTCTTCACTCTGCAGAAGAAAAATAATTCTCGAGTATGTTCAGTCATGTCATTGATCTTGGGACTCTACCTGTTGATAAAGCATGAGGTTTGTGTTTGATTCCCACACAGATACTTAATCCTTACTTGGAATGTAACACACACTGTAGGCAGCAAACAAAGCATATGTTACTATACCTCTCTTGCACAATATGACTTCTACGATGTCTGGAGGTGATTAAGAATATGGAAAACAAGCTTTCATGAATATGACCACATCTGTCTTTCTACCCCAATTCTCCTATGGGGTTTGAAATTCCAGTGCTCTGAGCTCCTTAGAAACTCTTTCAGTAACTGAAGGATTTTTCAGAACAATATTTAATGGGATGTGTTTAAGGAAAATGTCATGTATTGTGGCAAAATAGAAGGGAAATTGTTTCTCAGTCGTCAGCTACGGGAACATTTCATGCCTTTTCCCTCAATAAAATAACTGGTGACACAGTTTTCCTTTAAGCAGATACACCCAGTTGATCTTGTTCTTTTCTTTTTCTTTTCTAAAGATCTAAGACTAAATAATTTCTTATGTCCAAGTTCTCTTCATTTGTCCAGTGTAATTTAATCAAGTGGAAGTATGAGACAGTGTCAGGGTGATTAAATAATACTGTGGGTTCCTTCTATTTCTGAAGCACGCATACAAAAGAAAGAAGTTGAATTCTGGTTTAATTTAGGATTTCCTTAGAGTCATAAAAGCTCCTGTATAGAGGAATGTGCTACAAGTATAAGGAATTACAAGTGTTCTGAGTGGGCAGATACTCTTTTGGTGTAACAGCTGTTCATAGAGGTAGCCCTTGTGCATCATGAGTCTATGCACACTGATGGCTCTGCCATGGAAGGGCATGGATTCTGCAGTATCACAAAGTTGACAGCCAAATTCCAACGTGGGATTTGACTGCTCTCCATCAGTTTTCTGCTCTTTGTATTATCTAGATTTCTTTTGAGGTTTCGGTGACTGTAAAGTAGACAAATTAGCTTAGATCAGAATATGGAATGAAGGAACAGCCCTTTGAGATACTGTGGATTTTCTCTGTGGATCCAGCTCTAACATTTCTCTGAGTGGAAGGGATCATTGTCTCTCACAGAACACCTCGCAAGCAGTCAAGAGATTATTGTACAGCTTTTGTGATTCTTCTGAATGCCAAGATACTGGGATAAATTAAAGACTGAACGAGTTTAACGCTATTAACATCAAGCAGATTGTTTTGAATTAATTTCCTTGTACTGGTGTATGAAGAGTCATGTGAAACTCCATGTTTCTGGCAAACTTTATTTATTATAAGGGCCAGGATGTGCCCTGTTTATGCTCCTCTTCGATGTAAATGACACTTGAGCTTCTGAGATTGTATTATTGGGTTTTATTGGTCTTGGATAATAGTACTTCTAAAGCGTTTAATTTTTGAAGGAAATACTACATATTTTAATAGTATAAAAAGGATAGGTTTCATGTCATTTATTTAAAAAAAAAGTCTAGAAAATTCAGCAGAGTTTTTTTTTTTTTTTAATAAGGTTAAGACACAGAGGGATGATGGTTATGAATTTCTCACTGGGGAGAGAAAAGAAAACTTCATCAGTAGCTCAGTCAGCTTTGCGTGTGTGCAGGGAAGGCCCAAGAGGAGCAGAAAGAGAGCCAGATGTCAGTTTGATGGGGAAACTTTTTTGTCTTTTTCTGTTCAGGCTACGGAGTGTTTCATGAGAGGATGGTAAACATGTGGAATAAATTATGGGGAAACTATTTTGAAGCATAAAAGAATTCAAGAGACACCTACATTTCTTTCTAGAGAAAGGCAGTATTGAGGGATATTGTGAGAAAAGCGAATGGCTGCATTAACACCATCCTAGAGTAAGAGATAGTGAGGGCCAGGTGGCCTTTTATTCCTGAAATTTTGGCTTTTTACTTTTTTTCTTGAATATTTTTTGTTCTGAAATACCAATCTCCAGCCTGGTGCTAAGGGAATGAAGTGAAAATATGTTTTTGTAACAACTGTATTGCTATGGACAGTAGAGTAGAGAACATTTCACTACAAGTTGATGTTTTTTGAGGTCTCTTGGGTTGTCATGAGCTATGATATTAGATTGATTCCCAGCTGAAATAGGAGTTTCAAAACCGGCAAGTTAATTGAGATTAAGGTTATTGCCCTTTAAGTGACTGATAGGAATTGTCCTTCATAAATAGAGTACCTTTCCACTAATCTGAGTGGTGTGGGGGAGATTGTGCTGTATGGGCAGCTAACAAGAATGCTAAATATAGTGATTAATTTATTACTCAAGGAGACAGTAGGAGAACATTTTAAAAAGCTGTACTTCTGGACTGTGTGTTATTTTGGTCTATTTCTAAGGTTACCTGTTTACTTTTTCCATATCTTTTTTTGACATCTTTGTGTACTGAGCTATTTTGGTCTATCTCTACCCTGTTGAATATAATTAAAAATAAATTCTTCTATAAAGGTAATCTACTCCTCTCTTAGATCTTCCAAGACTTACACCCTAATGGTACATTCTTATAAATGTGATGTGGTACAAGTGGGACAAAATTCTCCTCTCCTGCTCAGGGAGTTCTTTCAGTGGTGCTGTATGTTTCTTAATTTTCAATAAAATTGTAGGGTCCCTAATTTGGAACCAGGCCCTCACGGTCCCGTGCTCACTGCAGAAACAAAGAATTGCTTTAGTAGTAGCTTTGGGAAAAAGTATTTTCATGTTGAGTGTTATAACTATACAGCAGATGAAATGTAAATATTTTTTTACTGTGGTTCTCAGATAAATATTGTAAAAAAAAATGCTGGAAGTGCCGTCGCCTCATAGTAGGTGATGATGCACCTGTCTGACTGTGCTTTCTCAATGAAAAGTATGAAATGAAAGCCTTAGTACAAATAAATACACCTAAAACCTGTTGTAAAAATCAGGAAACTTATCTTTGTGCTTAAGTATGAGTACATTCTAAAAGGTTCCACTGTATAATTATTTTGAAACAGTGAAGAAAACTTTATGTTTATGTAGAACCACTGTAATCTGGCCTCTTGTCTGTTCCTTCCTTCTATCTCATGCCCTCCAAGGACTTTCCACATTTGCTTTCCTTGCATGTAATCTGGCCCTTGAGCTCTATTATTTTAAATTATTCTTCACTTACACAAGTCAAAACCTGGAATTCCACTTCCATCTGCTTTAGATCAAGAAGGAGAGAGAGAAATAACTTCCTACAATTCAAGGGTGATGGGGCGAGATCTGAAAATGAAGCTTGGTGGGAGTGGAAAAAAGCCAGCATCTCACTGCTTTGTGAGCTGAAGCAACTAATTGTAACTAGGGGGGGGAAGTAAGTTAGGTATCAGAATGTGTTTAATATTTCTTTTGTTGGTGCTAAGACAGAAATAAAAGATGTACTCTCACATGATAGGAGAATCGGGAACAGTCTTTGGTGTTTGCAGACAAAAGTAAAGAGGATTTGGGCCCAAAAATGTCCCTAGGAGGAGACACTAATTATCTGGCTGCTTGGAAAAGGAATTCAGAAAACCTTTGCTAGTTGCTGGGATCCTGTTCACACTAGATCAGAATGCAAATCCATTATTACCTTTCCATCATTGATAAAGCACCCCAAACCTCTGATGAAATAACTCATTTAGCACAGGTGTATGTAGAGTGCCTTAGCCTGCTGAGAACCTTTCTCCAGCCCATGGTGGCATCGTCTTTGGGGATGCTGATCATACCACGGTTCTGTAATGGACAGGAGGAGGGCCAGATTCCCTCTCTTTCCCTGGAGGAAGTGCAACTGGGAGAAGGTTGCCACAGGTCCAGTTGGTTCACTTCTCAGCCCAGGAGGTGCCTGTGGGAAGGTGAGCCTGGAGGAGCGAGCGGGTGGAGGGCAAGAGCAGACCATGGCTGCTTGTGCCAGCTTGGCAAGTGGGGCTGGGGGCATGGCAGCCCCTGACAGTGGGCAAGTCCTGCATGGTTCTGCCTGGGAGAGAGGATGGTTTAAACCAAGCAGTTTTATTTAGGTTGTTTTATTTCCCACATTGATGGATCAGAATCCATGGAGTGGGTCAGATATTACCACAGGACACATCTGATTCTTGTCTCTGCTGTAGAAGCCTTGCACCTGACTAGTGACATGGGTTTTGGAGGGTCTGCTCTTCATCTAAACCTACGCTATGTGCTTATTATTCCCAGTCACTAATGTGTACATTGAGAGGAACGTAAAGCATAAGTATCAGTCATAGATAGGTTTGGATTTGGGAGAAGGCAGAGGCTGAGATTGTGCCTAGTTATTAGTGTAGCAGCAGAAGTGCAAAGGCCTTGTGAGCTCCTATTCTGGTAAGCACCTGAGCAAGCAAGAGTCCCAACCTGTCCTTAATCAATAGATCCATTTTATTATTTATTTTTTTTCCCCTGTAATATAGGCCAGGTGTCTCGATTGCCAAGCCCTGGGCTTTGATGGTTAAACAAGATGCCTTTCCTGACATGAGTCTGTGTAACCTGTGGCAGGCAAGCCAAGTGGATCAATGGATCTTGAAGTTGTGGAATAAAACACAGCTTCATTTTGAGTTGAAGGGAAAAAATATGTATTTCTCCTTTACAGAAATGAGTGGAATTGGTTGAGCATTGGTTTTGCTTCCAAAACAACTCTTGCCAGTTTCGTATGGAACTTCCCCTATGATGTGATATATAAGTATGGTATTGAAATGTGACTGGATTATTACTGAAGATTAGAATAACTGTCTTCATGAAACTGTTGTCAGCATGAAAAGCTCGCTCTGGTTCCATTATTTATTGGGCATATATACAGCACTGAAACATTGCATCCTTCTGTCTAGACATCAAAATACTGGATTTGGAGCCCTGATGTTAGCATCGAAGTTCTAGTGTGGGCTCAACGTGGTCTATCCAATAAGCTGGTGATCTCCTTTGCTGTTAGGTTTAGCTTTCCCAACCAGGCAATAAGACTCTTCGAGCTAAAAGTGAAACTGCTTTCTGCTGCCTACCCACCTACTTTCCCCCCAGAAAGGGAAAGTATTGTCAGTGGGGCAGCTGTTGCATAATACCCTATAGACAAAACACCGGGGGCGGCCCGTCGTTCACTAATCTGCCTTGTTCCTTTGCCAAATAGTGGTTTCCACCAAAAAAAAAATAGTTGGCATAGGGAGCTTGGTGCATCACGTCACTTTTATCTCTGCCTCTCCCTCCCTCCCTCCACGTATTAAATTTCTTACAAACAGGTGAAGTGATCTGAGAGAGATTATCCATGTTCCAAGTTTGTTAAACAAAGAAGTGGAAATGACAGGAGTGCTTTCAAGTGACGGTGCTGACAGCTGGGGTAAATTTGGCATCAAAGCCAGTCTCATGCTAAAAAGTGCTTAATTATTATTCTGAAAGAAAGAGAAATGGAAAAGGATACCTCTTCTGGTATGCCCAAGGTAATTAAATTAGATTCAAGCATACATTTTTGTACATTAGAAAACATTTCACTAGCTTAGAGCACAGCAGGTGGTTACCCATACCTTCTAAGTTATTACCTTGGGATGGGTGGGCTCTGACAATATCTTTTGAGAGGATACATTTCAGCAGCTTGGTCTCTTCAAGTTGTGGGCATTTCCTCCGTTTTCCCCTGATTTAAACAATCACATTCTATTTCAGCTGCTAAGTACCCCTTTCTCTTCTCTGGAGACAGACAGACTCCATTGCTTCTGTCCTGCAAAGCAAGTGTCAGCTTTAAGCAATATAGCAACATTGGGTCTCCTTAAATAAAAGCAGCACTTTTAAGTCCAGGAAGATTTTCAGGAAGCATGTGACTTTGATGAAGGACTATAAATTACTGTCCAGAGTGATGAAGGCCTTTGCACACACTCTTCTGTAGAGTGATGTAGTAGGACTTTATAAAGGAGATCTTTGGAAAATCAATGGACCGTCTGCCCCTTTGCGGATGTTGTTTCCCTGTTGTTTCAAGGGAACTTCATTTAGTGCTTTAAGAGTGGCATTTCTTATTTATTTTGGATAACACAATATTGATTTAGGAAGTTCCAACTGTTAGGGCTGCCAACCGCAGCCTTGTGATAAGAAATAGCTCCGTGCTGTGAAGTATTGCTGCTGTGGTGGTGAATTCCTGTGCAGAACTGGCAATAATATCAATAGTAATGAATATCTTTTATAAAGCCTAAGAACACCTAGAAAGGAGGTTACATCATAACTCAACAATAAGTTATTTTTCCTACAGAGAATTTCTGATTGAAGTCATTAGATCTTGAAAGTAAGTCCTTGTCCTCGGGAAACAAACCATCTGAGAGACTTCTGAAGAGAAATTTAAAGTTTGTTTATATCATGGCCTCTTCCCTTGCTACACAATAACCCCTATGCCCATCTTATTTACCCATCAGCCGATTTT
>BJBW01000664.1:0-11436 GCA_004320125.1 Scolopax mira | reverse complement strand
TTAGTCTGGAGAAGACTGAGGGGGGATCTGATCAATGCTTACAAATACTTAAAGGGAAGGTGTCAGAAGGACCGATCTGTTTTTTTCTCAGTGGTGCCCAGTGACAGGACAAGAGGAAATGGGCACAAACTTGAGTATAAGAAGTTCCATCTAAACACGAGGAGGAACTTCTTTACTGTGAGAGTGGTAGAGCACTGGAACAGGCTGCCCAGAGAGGTGGTGGAGTCTCCTTCTCTGGAGACATTCAAAACCCGCCTGAACAAGTTCCTGTGCAATGTGCTCTAGATAGACCTGGACGGCAAGGGGGTTGGACTAGATGATCTCCGGAGGTACCTTCCAACCCCATATGATTCTATGATTCTAAGCTAGAAATTGACCTTTGAACTACTGAACAGCCAAATAAGAGACAACCAATGACCCATTCCTAGATTCTAGGCCAAGCAACACCTGTGTTCACAGCCAACCAGCTCTACAGAAGTATTTTTTGGAGAGAGGCAGTGGGAGCAATCAAAAATTAAGCCATGGAGAGAGTTAACAACTACAGAATTTAAACATTTGGATTTTATATTTGGAGTTATTTGCTGGATATTTTTTTAGGATCAAAGGTATATGCCCTAAAGCATAATATATACAGTTGGACCACCTAGAGGGCAAGATGCATGCAATTTGCATGAAATCTGTCCGCATTCACTGTATCAGTGTTAGATATTTTAGTGGCTCACATTCTCACTGTTAGTTTATAATGGTACTATGTTGGTAACCAATACAGAAAGGAGTTTCCAAAAAATAACACTTTAAAAAGTTAGCGGAATTTGTTTAGCTGTAAGTTCATAGACGTTTTTGTCCCAGACAGTGCTGCTCATGTTATAGACTTCACCTGCTTCCACCCACTCGCTCAGGATCTGTAAGACTCCGCTACCAGCAGAGGACACATTTCAGCTAGGATGTAACATAAATACATTCCACAAAACCAATAAATTCAGTATACAAGTCATTCTGTTCTTCAGTTAGAAGAGTCAGGCTTCAAAGCAAACAGCAACCTACTCTTACCAGGGCTCAGAACCAAACCCAGGTACTGCTTGATCAGCTTTAAACTGCAGAGGTATGTAGAGATAATACTAGTAACACAGTAATATAGAATGTTAGAAATTTAAAACACAGTCTGTTTTGCTAATAAAAATCAATAAGGCAACTTTGCTTATATATTTGATATAATATTTCTCAACTTAAAAGTACAAGCACCAGCTGGGCAGAGTTATTAGTAAAAATGATGCAAGTCATTGAAAGAATTTTTAATAGTAAAAATATCAACCCTAAGTTATCTCCAAGTAACCTTGAGATACTTTATATTTACTTTTATGTATTTGGAAAAGACAATGCGTAATTCTACTTAAACAAGGGATAATTCAATTTACCCAAAGTATTTTAACTGCAGGAATAAAGTAAGCTATAATCCAGAAATGGTGAAATCTACTAAATGCCTGTATATCTGAATTACAGTCTTACTGTTTATCTGACTGATAGCCTTATTGTTACCAATATCAAAGAAATTAAGCAATAGCATAATATGCTTAGACCGTAACAGCTAGGAAACAATAGTTTGTAGAAAGAAGTTCTGTACATCCTACTCACACAGGTTTAAAAAAAGCATTCAGACAATACTTCCTCTAATGAGTTCTGACAGTAGGATTTAATGTAATGTTAATCCCATAACAACATGCATTTTAGTGATTGCATTCCAATTTTATTAGAATATTATAGCATGAACAAGCAGTTATTGTAACAATATTAAGTTCCCAAAACACACACAAAGTCTAAGGCCAAAACACTTGTTCCAACTAGTAAAAATTATAGGCAACCAATTGTTTTGTCTCAGAAACAGAATTAAGTAGCTTTCATTAACTCCCAAAATGGAATGATTACATCAAATGACATGAAACAGAACATTCTCTCCTCTGGTCCAGTTTTAACCACCTGTCAGCAACATGGACATGTTAGAAAAGCTACACACTGTTACAAGAGAGTTTCGATAACCATAGTCTGTGTATCTCACACAAAAAATAAGATGCTACTCTTAACAGCCACAGCAAAATAAAGCCCCTTACAGAGCCAAGTAGTTTAATTCGAGACACATTTAAAAGTAAATACATAGAACAAAGTTCTGCAAATACTCCTTATGGTCACCATATTCACTTGATGTTATTACTTGAACCACTTAGATCTTTTGTACATATGGAACACAGCTCTGCAACAGAAAAAGTGTATTATTTGGGAAGGGACTCTGTTGTGCATTTGTGGGGTTTTGTTTTGTTGTGTAGTTGGCTGGTTGGGTTTGTGTTTTTTGTTGGCTTTGTTTGTTCAATTGTTTTTAAACAGATGAACATTTAGGTCACAGCTTGTGCACAGGAATATTATAAAAAGCACCTTTAATCGTGCTTTTCTAAAAGCATTGCAGTACTACTTTCAAATTTATTTTAGCTGTTGGAGAAGATGTATGGAGATCAGCTTATTATAATTCATAGTAGCAACATAGCAATTTTTACAGCACGCAGTACTTACCTGGAAAACATACAGGAATTCCACGGGCACTTTAATGACTGCTAGCCATTTATAAAATGATAGAATCATTTAGGTTGGAAAAGACCTTTAAGATCATCAAATCTAACAAAGTCTATATGTTTGGTACATCTTTTGGTACATCTACTTTTACATAGCATCTCAAATTATTTTTTGGTTTTGAACTGAAAGATTAACAGATCCATGAGGTATATAAGCAAAGCAGTTACAGGCAAAGTTAAAAAGAAGAAAAACTCAAGAGTTAAGAAAGCTGTCAAGAAAGTTGTCATCGTGTCTAACTTACACCATTGTGCTTGCAATCAAAAACAGTAGCACTGTTGTTTTATATTAAAGAATCACTGTTCACTGGAAGCTGAACTGAAAACTATTTAATTTCTGTTTTCACTTAATTGAAAACGGTCTGGTCATTCATAACTAGCATCTGCTCAGGCCACAACCTTGGATTTAGAGAACCTTAAACAAAAGAAACAAAACCACTAAAATTACCATTTCAAGCACTGTGCTATAAAGCATTACTGTATGTTTAAACATTGCCCGTATTGGTAAGGCACACCATTTCCAAAACCATAGAACCTGATTAATTATAATACGTGCTTGCCTCTGCTAGAGATGCTCTTGTCGCTAATACATCTTACATTTGTATTTTGTACACAGACCACATTGATCATAAAATGTGTATGGTAAACTATATCAGTTTAGGGAAACATAAAGCAAACAACATACCATCCTGTGCTTCTTAGAGAAGTTCAAGCCTCACAAAAAATCTAAGATGGTTTAATTTTAAATACACAGAGTTTCCAATGCAATGCAAGAAATCAATGACAAACATTTTTTTTTCCCCCCATAATGGTCTAAGATGAACCTTCTGACAAATTTGTACTAGACATTTTTCAAAAAGACACTGTAAGATACCTTGTAAATTTTATTTACAAGCACATAGAATACAGACTACAGAACACAACTGTAGAATATGGTGCATGTTGATATCAATTTAGAGCCAAGCCTGACAAATTGGTATTTTTTTTTTTGTCACTTATCTTACACTAAAAGAAAATTAAAGTTCTAAGTAAAATGCTCAAATAATATATTCTCCATTTATCAGTGAAACTAATTTCTTTATTTCCCTCTGTATTTGCAAAAGCAGTACTTTTCAGGATTGGGAGGGGGTATGTGCTCATGAAATGAATTGTCTTTATGTACCAATATTAAGTCTTTACCATGATTACGTTACAAAAGGGTTTTGTTACAAAATAATATAATTTTTTATATCATAGTTGGCATTAAGACTATAGTCATCTCCTTAAACCCCAAACAAATTATGTCCAGAGGAAATGCACGCATGTATCAATAACACTCTTTGCAAAAAGGAACACAGATAAAAAAAAAATCCTCTGCTTTACCCAAATTGTTATGTGCTGCCTTACTACTTTTCAGCAAACATAACAAGATACTATTAGTCTCCAAGCTGCTAATTGCAGTAATTTTCTTTTAGAATTAAAGTTCTGTGTGACTGGGTTGGAAGTCAGAAACATGCCTAATGTCCTAAGCAGTCAATACTTCTAAGCAAGTGGCTACTACAACTAATTCCAGCAAAATCTGTTCCCAGACAGCATATAACTCACAGGTTTCAATACAACCAAAATCTTGGCATTGTTAATCAAGAAGCTGTTTCGTCTCATGAAATTCCTCCCTCCACTTTTCACTGTACTCTCTGTCCAGAAAACAAGACATTCTGCTTTGTATAAAACACTTACAGTGTAGAGTATATAATCTCAACTACGGATCTTGGGGTTTTGTTTTTACAGAAAATGCATATTAGAGAAAAATTTTGATGCACTTCAGCCACTTCTATATATGTATACTCATTTTAAGCAGATTCAGAAATGAATCTAAACATACACTAATTACACTACAATACACTAACATACAGACCTAACTATTAATCAAATGCCTCACTTAAATGAAATAGCATCATGCTCTCCTGAAAAGATTTTAAAATTCTATCTCTCATTAAGAAAATTACTGCAATCTCCTCCCTCCCCCATTACCTTAACATTTCTCTAAAAAATTAAATTATGTATCTAAAACAGTCCAGATGATCTCTGGTCTCCCCTTCCAGTGTAGCAAATTTTGAGGACATTCTTTCCGATTACCTTATTTGTGGCCTAAAGTGGGACACATGCTCAAGTATAATTTATCTAAGGGAAGAGTATTTTCTGCTTACTCTTCCTGAGTAGCAATTTTGGAGCAGGTGATCTTTTACACCCTTTAATGTGTCAAAATTTTACTTATGTCTTTTTCAACCACTGAGAAAATTATACCAATTGTCATGTGTTAAGAGTGGTATACTTGGAGAAAACTGAATACCCCTTAGGTATTTGATGATCAATTTATTATCTAATTACTGAGGTAACACAGGCATGCTGTTAACTCTTAAAAAAAAAAAGATTTTAGAAGAGCTGCAATCACTAGGTGGATCCAGCCCCCTCCCTCTTTTCCCATGACTATAAATTTTACTTATTTTCTTATTCACTTTCACCACTGAAAAAAAGAGGTCCATTTAAAAAGTGAGCTTACTCACCAGGTGGGTCTCCCAGACATATACAGCTCTAGCTGTAAAGCTACACAGAAACCTGTTAAGTGGCCTGCTGCCAAGGACTGGCTTTAGATCTATTTATAGCATAAACATGGGACAGCCAGATAAGTCTCATTAGCCTATTTAACAGTTATTTGGAGATTTGTTTATTTAAGATGCAATAACTTAAAAATAACTACATAAGCCTCAGTTTCTTGAAAACATTTTAAAGCTTAAGCAACACCCAAGTTTGTTACCAACACTACTCTTGAAAGCCCTTCACACCTTTAATAACTTAATAACTACAGAGTACGTTAAATTTAAGCATGTCATGAATTCAAACAAACAATCCCAGCAAACAAGCCATTCATTACATCACCTTCAAGTAAAAGCCTGTATATGCATACTAAATCAGCAAGCCAAATTCAAAAGCTAATGTTTTTGTAACTGGATTTAAATAAGCTAATTTTGGTCTTTGGCACTGGGTCTCAGTAACAGGAGAGAGGCTTAAAAATCACAGATCCACGTGGCTAAAACAGATAAGAGTGAGCATTACTGCTGCACAGATGTCATTGCAGGCAGAAAGATGCAACTCAGAAGAGAAGAATGTGATGAAAACATCTTTAAAACAGAAGAAAAAAAAGAATCTGAACTCAGTGTGTGCAACAGGGTAAAAAAGAAGATACTTGAAAAGCGCACAGACAAAAAAAAGAAAGCTCTGTTAGAATCACTTATGGTCACATTAGTGTAAATCAAAGTCTTAAGAAACAACTTCTCGGGAAATACAAATTCTTGATTTACAATTAAGAAAGGGAAAAAAAGGGGAAAAAACCAGAACAAGCAGAACTGACTATTTTTGAACCATACGCAGCTAGGCACATTTAGTTACAGAAAACAAAACAATCAATAATGAGCTGAGTTTACTATGTCTCAGTTTCAGTGTGAGGTGTATCTTAGTAGAACATCCCATTGGTTTAACATCTCTGTTTAAATTCCACAATCATTCAAAGGGGAGGGAAGAGGAAAATCAGCTTTACAATTTACAATTAAACAAAATTAAATAATATTTTTAAGTTAAGCTCATTTTTTCCCACTCCTGTGCCAAAGGACATTCACTTCTGGTTTAGTAAAGGTGGTCCAACGAACTAGTCAAATGTCTATATTAACTTAGTGGAGACTGAAGTGGAAAAAAGAACTACCTTGTACCCCAGGTGTTTTACACTGTTATTACTTCCCTTCTCTGTAGAAGTCCATATAAAAAAAAATCTATAAGGATCATGCATATTCATTCAGGTTTCTGTAACAGATGCAGTGAAGGACAACCTTCAAACATTCCAGTTCTTGCTCCTTGCTCCTGCATACAATGCAAGACGAGGAGGCTGTGAAGCCACTAAAACTTCAACAATAATTAGGTTTACTGACACATAACTCCATAACAGCCTTACCCATGCTCACAGCTTCTATAATAACAAACATAACCGGAATGTGGTGTTCAGAAGGGGGAAAACATTAGGATCCTACTTAGCTGTAGCACTATTATCTTATACCCTTTTAAAGAATGATTTATTTCAGTTCTGTTGCTAGCTTTACAGAGCTAAACACAATAGCACCACACTGTGGAAAAAAGGACTGTCATACGCCCATAGTGAAAGAGGTAGCAATTAGGAATTGAGACATCGTAAGAAATTGTTCCAAATGTTTCGGAAGCTGTGTGTGCCCCGAGGTTTAGAAGGGTATGAGGTCTGGAATGCTGTCTGATAACTCCCAGTACTAAATGGAAGATCCAACTTAAGATGATAAAGATATTTTACAGCCAGATTTTCAACGTATTTCTGAACCCAGCAAACCTGAGCATATAGAACTGTGCATCCCATCCCTGCTACTTTTTATAAACTGGAGGATATTTAATATAGTATCAGAAGCCATTCCCCACCCAGAAACATCAAAGGCAGCTGTCACAAACCTGAGCTGGATCCAACTAAAAACTCAAATCTTTGGCCTACTGCTAAGGAAACTTGCCACAGAGCTTTCAAAAGCATGAGATGTACCATCTACTTCTCTAAATCATGTACAAAGAATCGGAGAATAGTTGAGGTTAGAAAGAACCTTTGGAGGTCATCTGGTCCACCACTCCCTGTTCAAGCAGGGCCACCTACAGGCAGCTGCCGAGGACCTCCAGCTTTTAAATATCCCAAGGATATTTGGGAGACTCCACAATCTCTCTGAGTAACCTGTGCCCAGTGCTCGATTATCCTCACAATAAAAAAAACCCAACTGTTTCCTGATATTCATGCAGAGCCCTCTGTGTTTCAGTTTGTGCCCATTGCCTCTCTTTTCCCTCAGTCTCTTGGTAACACTCCTAAGGCAGCCCAGGATACATCAGCCCTTCTTTGCTGCAAAGGCATACTGTTGTCTCATGTTCAATTTGGTGTACACCAGGACCAACTATCACCGGGCCTTTTCTGAAAAGATGCTTTCCATTGGTCAGCCCCCATCATGCACTGGCACATGGGGTTGTTTCTCCCCACCTACACAACTTTGAACACTTCCCCTGGCTGAATTCATGAGGTTCCTTTAAATGGTCGGTCCATTGCTCCAGCCTTTGCTTGAAGACTCTTTGGATGACAGTGCAACACTCTGGTTTATCAGCCACTCCGTTTGGTGTCATCTGCAACTTTGCTGAGGGTACACTCTATCCCACTGCCAAGATCATTAATGAATATTTTAAAGAGGATTGGACCCAGTAATGACCCCTGAGGTACACCCATAGTTTCTGACCTCTTCCTAGACTTCATGACAATGATAACCATCCTCTAGGCCCATTCATTCAACTAGTTTTCAATACAACTTGGCTCATGCAGCCCATACTCCATCAGCTTTTCTAAAAGGATCTTATGGGAGGCAATGTCGAAGGCCTTCCTGAAGTCTAGATAGACAATGTCCCTTGCTGATCCATCACCTACCATAATTTTAAATCTTTTTTCATAGGAAAAAAAAAAAAAAGAGATATGCCAATTGCAAATAGGAAAAAAACCTGACAAATCTAGCATCCAATTAAATTTTAAACACTCAACCTATAAGGACAATCTAAGGAAAGCAAGCTTGTTATAGCCTAGAGAAGAGAAAGCTTAACAGGCAGTAGTCTTGCAACACCTAAGAAGTTATGAAGAAGACTGAGTCAAGCTCTTTGCCTAGGTATACAGTGGAAGAATGTACCACAATGTTCATAAAGAGAAGCAGTAAAGGTTCCATCTGGACACAAGGAAAACATTTTTCCCTAGTAAAATAATTAAGCACTGGAAGAGGCTGTGCAGGAAAATTATAGCTCTTCATCCTTTTCTAGACCCAACTGGACAAATCCACTTCAAGTAGATCAGACTGATGACCTCTCAAGGGCCCTTTAATCTCTTACTTTATGTTTGCAGTGGCCTAACAACACACACATAGTGAGCATACACATTCATTCACTTATCTGAGTCTTCATGTTCTTTGTTTTGCCAAAGGAATAATGCAACACAGATCTTATTTATCCGTCCTGCTGCATCTGGATTGAAGGGTCACCATTGGGAAAGGAAACTGCCACTGCAACAAGGGGATATTTTTCATTTTCTCATCCATAAATCTTCAGACATTTAAACAGGCTAGCAGCAAGAGAGTCTGTACTGCATTCATACTTGTATAATACATTAAGCATCTCCAGTCTCATTAGTCTGAAGCAGAGAGTTGACAACCACTTGCTTCTTTCCAGCAGCATAAAAGACAGAAAAAAAAAATCTGTAGGAAGGAGGGACAGAGCACCATTTCCTATTGTTACACTGAATATAAACTGTCTGACACAAAAATTCATCCTCTGACTACATCCATACACTGAAATCTTCTTTTTCAGGGACACATAAAACCATCAGACAATTTCAGAGAGACATGGAAAGCTGTGTGGCATCACAGTATCTTGCATGTTTTTAAGAAGGAAATGTAAAAATTACAAAGCCTGATTTCTGCTAAGCCAGTACACAAAAATACTATACGAGCAATGGCTAATTTTTTTATTATATCTATACAGAAGGTTCTTTTACAGAAAAGCTGCACTTAAGTAGAAGGTAATTTCCAGGTTTGCATTTGCAAAATTGGTATTTCTATATGGCAACATCCTTCCAACAATGTTTAATCAAGGGCTCTTTCATTGTAACGTGCCATCGACACTGCAAGCTGAATTCTATGGTAACCTCGTACAATCCTACCCTTGCTCAAGGAAACTGCAAAGATACAATATAGGAAATCATTGCCAGTTTAACAACCATATGCTGACTTCTATGTAACTCCTTCAAGTCTAGATGGCAGATTTAAAAAGCCACTCTGGTTATAGTATTCACACTGCACGTCAACAGGAAAGGTGGAAAGAGTCACACTTGTTAATTTTAAGAGTCACACTTACTAATTAGTCCTGGCTAATTTTAACTTTGCTATACTAACAGGATTTTTTTTTTTCCTAAAGCAATGATTTACATGTATCATACGGAAATGTTAACTAAGAACAAAATACAAAGAATATCAAGTGAAAAAACTTAATTCTTCCAGAAGAAATACAACAAAAGTAAAAGCTAAAAGAAATTCACAGGACTCAGAATCATAATGTTAACAGGGAATATATTGAGCACTCAACTTTAGGAGACTAAAAAGACCCCACCAAAACACACAAAAACAAAACACCAAAAAACCCAAATTGAACAGAACAAAAACCTAAAGTATCTGCTGTAATCTCAAGATTTAAAAAAAAGTCCTAACTGTCAAAACTAAAAAGCCTTTAATTTTCTGCACTGTCTGAAAATAATAGGTCTACCAACTAGGAACAAGTCACCAAATTTTGTCTAGAAAAAGTCTTTAACCTAGGTTGTATCAACATATAATATATTTATCTGTTATATTGTAATACATAAATCAGCATAAACTGAGCATAATGTTATGGAGGTTGTATTAAAAAAAATAATTTAAATAGCCTTTACTAAATTGTGAACTTGCATATCTTCACAAGATAGCTGCATTAAAGTGCATGCATGCAGGAGCAGGGTATCCAAGCTGGCATGGAGTTGTCAAACCTACCTATAACCAACTGTTATTTCCTCTGTCACAGGTCAAGCATGCTTTCAACCTCACCTTGGCCCTTCCTGCAATTGTTCCCTAACCTGCTTCAGTCTGAATGAGCTAGGTTAACAAGACATAATATCTTAAACATTTAAATTAATCCAGTTCATTTAAATTTAAAGGAGCCGAGACGTAAGTGCTGGGCAGAAGTGGAAAGGAAGAGCAAGAATGAAGGATCAGAAGGAGTGATTTTATCAGCTAAAAGACAGAATTAAGAAACAGGGAAAAATATAACTTGAGATGGCTGACAAAAGTCAACTGTTACCACCCACGATTATACCTTGTGATTCAGCTCAGTACAGCTTCTGAAGTCAACACTTTTCTTCATAGTTTACTATAACATACTAATAATCTCTACTCTACTTATGTAGCTAAAAGGCATACAAATAAAGAAATAAATCACTGTAATTAAAAAACATTCTACTTCAAAGCCACTAAATATTGGAGCAATAATGGACAGCAATAGCCTTGTCAAACATTCCATCTCTAATCACTCAATCTTTATATTCTTCTACCTACTCCACTTTGCTAAAATAGTCTCTTTCATGTTCAATTATCACCTCAGTAATCCTGATCTTGCCTTCCATGATTCTCACCTCACTTCCATTCCTCTTCTGCTAGACCTTCTCAGGCATCAGCTGCTTCTTTTCCACAACCTTTAGCTCAGCTGGGATGTCTTCTCTCTCACCTTTATAAACATTCTGTTATTAACCTGTAAATTAATTTCTACTTGCTGTTCTTTTTCCTTCCATTAACCCATTTTCATAGAATGACAGAATTACAGAATCGTTAAAGTTGGAAGGGTCTCTAAATATCATCTAGCTCCAACCCTATTGGCAGGGGCACATTCCACTACACTAGATTGGCTCAAAGCCCCATCCCATTTCATAGAATCATCTGGGCTGGAAGGGACCTTCAAAGGTCATCTAGTCTGACCCCCCTGCAGTCACAGGGACACCTCCAACTAGACCAGGTTGCAAACTTGTTCCTAAGATCTAATCTAAACCTGCTCTTCTCCAGTTTATACCCATTAGCCCTTGTTCTGTCGTTGCTGGCCTTTGCGAACAGACTCTCCCCAGCTTTCCTGTAGGCCCCCCCTCAGGTACTGGAAGGCTGCTATTAGATCTCCCCGGAGCCTCCTCTTC
>BJBW01000663.1:0-43556 GCA_004320125.1 Scolopax mira | reverse complement strand
TCTGACATGCTCTGGGTGGTCCTGCACTGGCAGGGGACTTGGACTAGATGATCTCTATGGTCCCTTCCAACTCCAAAAGAATCCAGTGAAATTCAGTGAAATTCAGTAATCTCTCACTAACATGCAGAAATCACTGCTCTTGCCATTGCTGAAATCTTAATTCAGGGAATAACTCCAAAATACATGGATGGGAAGCTGAGGGTAGGGGAAGGAGCATTTTTCATTGTAAAGCTCAAGGACTTGGCAACCAAACTTCAGCTTGGCAGAATGGAATGGCTGTGTTATTTCATCCACATGTCACCAGACAGCACAACTGTACCATTTTCATTATTTTTGCCTGATTCTTCTGTGGCTCTGGAATGAAGGAGAACTAAGTATCTATTCAAATATTACTACCTCTAATGTCACCCCCCCTGTTCATTTCACCCATTTTCTGCATTTTTATGTTAATGTAGAGACAAGCATTTCAAGGCAAAAAGCTATATCTTTCTAGCTATTCCTTGTAGCATGGACATCCTAGTCCTGCCAGACTTCTAGATAATTGCCAATCTTGGGTTTTGGTATGCTTGTCTTTTTGCTGGGCTGTTATTCTGTGCTTTGCTGGTCACCTTCTCTTACAGTGTTCAAGAAATCCTTGTCTTTCCATGCATGAGTTGGCTACAGTTTGACTGTCAGTCTTCCTCCAGATTCTGAGGGAAGTTCTGTGTAAGCAGATGCTATTCCCAATGGACAGGCTGAGGGGAGTGTTATGCAGCAAAGAGAAAGCGAGGCTACTTTCCAGTGACTGTGGTTCCTGGTTTGTTTGGGTTTTTTGCCAATATACATTTACAGTATGGACATTTGCACAACAAACACTTGAGCCAGGTTTGTTTTTACTGAAGCAATACCCAGAGGGGGCACACATGCTCTACCTTCCACAGTGTAAATAATCACAAAAAAGCTGTTTACTGTGGTGAGGCTCAACAACAGAAGACCAATAAAAAGAATTTGTTACCAAATTCTTTTACTTTCTTGGAGAAAGGAAGGAAAAAAGGTAGCAACTAGGCATATAGATATTGCAGCTTAGAAAACTGCATTTACGAGTCATAAATTTTCTTCTCTTTTGAGAGTCTGTCCGTAAATGCTGTGTGATTCCAATACTTCTCTCCATCATACACTTGCCAGGGATGTCAGTCCCAGGATCTTTCTTCTTCAGTAAAGAAAGACCAGTCAATTAAATATATTAATGTTTCATGATGACTTGGCAATCACAGCAATAGCTGTGAAAGAGTGGTGCCTCAGACTTGAAGATCCCTGCAGACACCTGCGATAGCAACGGATAGTAACTGAGCTCAAGTGCAGAACAGCCATTCACCCCAAGGAACCAGCCAGGACAACTCAGAGGTCATAACACACCAGTAAAAAAAATGGTCTTCTCGTTATTCAGTGTCCAAGGATGACTCAGCCACAGAGGTGTGAGGCTTGGGAAAGAAAACAGATGTCCATTTTTTAAATTTGGATGGAATTCTGACACAACTGTTGCAGGAACTTTGGGATTAACCCAAAGATCCATCCTAATCAGGAAGAAGGCTGGATAGCTGACAGAAATCGCTCTCGAAAAGAAAAGTCCATGAAGAAGGACACAGGAGATAAGGACTCAAATGGCTGTCCCAGGAAGGGTGCGAGGATCAAGTTCAGATCTTGTGCAAATAAAAGGTCTCTGGCCAGAAGAATTGTAACCAAACATTCTCATGCCACTGTCTGTTTCAGACTGGCCTTGGACCTCTTCTAAGACTTAAAGGCTACATTGTATTTTTTTCTCCTGAGCTGAATTCTTTCCTCAGAGCTGAATCAGACACTGCAGTATTTGTTCTCTAGAGTTGGTTTCTGCCTGGAATCTCTCTTGTTGTTAGAGTGGTCTCATTTCTTATTCTCTGATGAGCAGAGCCATGTTCCTTTTTCTTTTGAGAGACTTCAGCAAAGTAAGGCAAGACACGACAGTAGCAAATTTCACTGTTTCAGTTTAGTCACCCAGTCTGGAGTCAGAAACTTCTACCTGTCTGAAGTGAAAAGCACTGTAACATTGCCCCTGTTTCTGGATCTGCTCTTGACTCATCCCTACCTACTGCTTTTCACCTGAGGATGCAAGGCCAGATAGTTCTTATCAACAGGAAATGTGTGCCTGCATCTTGTTCAAGATGTATCATAAACATTTGGAAAAGTTCAGCTGGATTAAATGACATGGCTAAGCAGAGCAAATTTTGTTCTGGTGTGGATTTACCAGGTCAAGAAAAGCAGGGTCATTGGCAAAAGTTAATGGTTTCCCTAAAGGTATGGTCTGAATTCTTTTTTAGGAGCTGTGTCAAGGTCCCCAGAGAGCTATGGTATTCCTCTTCACACTAAGGAAGACAGAAGAGAGCTGGCTGATGAAGGAGTGATGTTGAAGCAGATGGTGCCAGCACACTCTCCCATAACGATTTGAAAACTTGATGACCTCCAGTGTCCAGGGCTCCGCAGGGGCCTTGATCTACCTTGAATCATGAAATTATCAGAGACACTGTAAACATTTCTAATATGGAAGCTGGAAGGTACTGCAAGACCTTGTAGGTACAAAAAGGTTCATACTGCAAATCATGCACCTCTAAGCAAGGAAACAAAGGTAATTTTATTTGTTTTGAGGGAAATTATGCTGTAGGCTTATGGCTGTGGTTCAGATGACCTCTTCAGATGAGAAGAGGGGAAAGGGATTAATACATTAGCATGGCATCTCACTCAAAAAAAAAGTTCTGTTTTCTAAATTAGTTGCAATGTTGGAGTCCCAGATATGCTAAACAGCTAAAACCAAAGTCACAACATCAAGAAATCCTCTAACTTAGGAAAGAAAGAAGAACTTGAGTGGCTTTGAAACACCAAGGGCAGCCACAAAAGTCCTCAAGGTTACCTTCTGATTCTCTATTTGCATTTCTTGTGTGTTTCTGTGAAATACAGAGCATGAGTAGTGGGAAGAAACCAAAGGAAGATCAGATCTCAGTAGGGCAGCATCTTGTCAAGGGAGACTACACACCCTATTTGCATACAGCAGCATAGCCTGGAGGGAAGAACTCTTGAACTGATAGCTAGGCATAAAGACAAGTTTTCAGGTAGTTGAAACAAGGCTGCTTTGGTTTTCTTTCATCAATGATCTCTTTAAGGAGTTCTCTAGGAGAGCACCAACCTCCTCACTTTACAAAATAAAACATCCTTGCACTAAAGGCTTATTCTTCCAGATCTTAGCGTATTGCTTTTGGTGCTCTTTGCTTAACTTTATTGGATAAACTAGTTCTGTCACTTATCTTTTAACTAGTCTAGTAATAAGTGTGATCTCAATGTGAACCTGATACACATTAAAGACATTAAATCCTCATCAGGATACAGTGAATGTATTATCAGGGCAGAGAGATGTACATGTGGAGCATCTGCTTTCACAAAATGTGTGCTAAGAGCTTGGGAGTGAGAATCCCATCACCCCTGCAATGACTGGTGTAAGACAGTGCTGGAACCAACATAAAGGAAGGAAAAAAAAATATGGTCAGTGCCCTTTCAGCAATCTGGAGAAAAGATGGATGGATATGGAAACTAGTCATGTTCGTCATATACAGCCAATAGAGAAAAATAACTTTAAATACATTGGTAGCAATTAGAAAACCATGACTAGAGAGTTGAGAGGAAAAAACGTGTGGGAGAGGAAGAACCAAGATGCACATGAAGGTAGGAGGCAGTCAAGGACACTAGCAAGCCATTTTTTGCCAACGTATACAGAGAAAATGAAGGAAATTGAAAAGAAGCATGCTAAGGGTTTACTAGTAAAGTCAAGTCAGTAAACATATATGGTATGGAAAAAAATATAACTAGCAGTGCTCCATATGCTGGGACTCAGCCAAGTTGTGTGAGTTCGGCTCTGTAACAGTGGTTCTCACAGGAGATGGGAAGCAGGGTCTATGTGCCTTGCCCAGACATCACTACGGCCTCCAGCTCCAGACGTCCACAATGTCAGTGTACATTTGGGTGAGCACTGGGAGAAGTGGCATATGTGCATGTGGAGGGGCTGCCTCGCCTCCGAGGGCAGATGGACACATCAAAACACCCAAAGACTCTCACTCCTCCAGCACCATTGGAGTGGTGGCAGACATTAGGGACAGTATTTGTCTCAATGGTGGCATGTCTTTATTTCCCCCATGTCTAAGTATGTTGTTCAGAACTGGTTGATTCAGATAATATTTGTTATTCCGGGAGCAATTTACGCTCATTTTGTAGAGTATGGGTTGCAGAGCAGAGGGGCTGATGAGCTCTAGGAAGGTAGCCAGGTAGTAGGGCTGCTCCCAGCTTGCAAGGATGTATGTGCACAGGTTCTCACGCATCATTTATCTTAGAGTCTTACATCTTCATAGCAAAGCTTAGAGATAGTCCACATTCCTACTCAGGAACAATATTTTCGTTGGAACATTCATTAGACAAAATGAAAGCCACTGCAGAAATGGTCAGGCTCTGTTGACATACTGTTACACACCTAGAAATATGCTTACATAAGATGCTATGGAGATTTAACAAGAAAAATATTATTTCTGAATGGTTTGAATGTTACTGTTAGAAAGTAACATTCAAAGTAGTCAAACTGAGACCTACAATGATCTTTCTTATGTTACAGAGGTGCCTCCGCTACTGATTCCATCAGTAGACCTACATCAAAGTCTTCTGACAGTGCTTTTGCCTCAGGACAATTGCCTCAGGACAAAACCTGGGCCTCCTTTAGATGAGCTTGGGTATGTAGCAGTGGTCGTTTAGACATTGCTGCCCTGTAGAGGAGAAAACACAGCAGTGGGCAAGCCTATCCTTAACATTAATTAGCTCAGTGAATGTGTTCCAAAGCCCTCAGTCCATACATGTTAAAACTGTCCAGAACAACCTCAAAAAAATGTGAAGAGAAAGCAAAGCAAAAGCATAGATTAGTTTACAGAGAACTCAGAGGATTGGTATTAACAATTATATCTGAACTTCCCTATTTTTCCTGTTAACTCAGATGTCCAGAAATAATATTTTTAAATTGTTCTGGTATCACTGGTTGGTTAAGAAGACAGATCATCCCAGTTTGCTATGTGTGAAGCTTGCTTTGTTTTCCTCTAGATACTGGGGAGGCAGGCAAGGGGACCTACAACTCTTACCAAATTTTACAATCCATAGGGTTCCTTATGAGTTGCTTTTCCAACTCCGCTCCTGGGCAGTTGAGCTTGCAGGGCACAAAGGCACCTGGCAGAACCAGGATCCTGGTCTGATGAGTCCCCCAGTCTGGTGTGAGTGATGTCGCACTCCCATGACTCGCATATAGGCAATGCTTGAAAGGTTATTACCACCTTTTGCCTCCTGGAACAACCTGTCTGATACATTACAAAGAAGGGACTTGACTCCAAATCCACTAAAAATATACAAGATAGGAAACATTGTAAATTAATTTAAAAATTAAAAGAAAAAAAAAGGTAAAATAAAAATATTTTTCCAAGCCTGATTTTTATGCTTATGACGAAGTTACTCAGTTTCCCTTATTTACTTCTGACATCTCTTTGAGATACCCATTTGCAATGTGTTTGTATGCACTTGCAGCAAAATTGTGTAATGAAGCAAGTTTCCAGCATTTCGGGTCTTCATGCATCCAAACTGTCTGGCTACAATGGAATTGCAGATGCTTAATGTTAAGTGCCATGGAGCTCCATTCCCAGGTCTCATGTGCCCATTTTTTGTCAGACCAGAGCACAGAGAAAAGTTTTTGGGAACAGCCTCTGTGTCACTTCTCAAACAAAGCAACCATACTGACATTAGTGTATGGGGGAAAACAGCAACAGGATTTCCAGATGTAAAGTCACAAACGTGTATGGTTTCTGGGAGATGGTTCTATGGAGAACTCCAGTCCTGCTGCTGTCTGAAATACATTGAGAAACACCTGGAGAGGAGAAAAAACAACAAAACCACTCACAGCAGCCATGTCCTAGGCTAGAAAACAATGGAATTTTTATTGAACAGAGATGGCTCATAATCACGCTCAAGGGAGTTCCACCTGCTGTTCAGCAATATTCATTGCCATCTGATAATAACCTATGGGGGCAGCTGTATAAAATAGGAATAAAATACCAAATTGCTATATTCATTAATAACTTTGCCTTCCGCATACAGAACTGTATGTTATTTAAAGTCTGAAAATAGACTACAATTGTTAGCATTTAAAGCAAACCTTTATGATAACAAATATACAAAAAAGGCAGTTAATATATTAAACATTTAAATCAATAGCATACATTTCTCAGAGGTAAACATTGAACAAAGCCACCAATGATGTTCAGAAGTCAAGGTCAAACTCCAAACACTGTAGCTTTCTTAAAGCCATAATGGTATTACACTTTTATCTGGCCCCTACATGGAAAACTATCTAGCGTGAACATTTGAAAATATAACAGGAAATTGGAAGTTTCCTAAATCTTCATCGTATTTATATTAAAGCACCTGCGGAGATAGAGGGGAGCAGGAGTTAAGCACTTTGTTTTTTGCAAGGTTGGGGTTTTAGTTCTGTTCTAGATGAGGGCAACAGCGTCTTGGTACCAAACACAAATTCCAGCGCTGACAAAAGGTAAGTATTGACCTGACAAACTGCATGACGAATCAGCCTTGCAAACAGAATAGGACTTGCATACCTGCCTATTTACTGGAAGCCTGTGCTATTTCTACTGCACAGAAAAGGTCTCCTTCAGTAGTTGATCTAATGCCTGAGTTTGAAAGCTTGGGATACATACATATGCTCAAAAATAACGTGACACATCTACTATCAATAAAAACATGTTTTAATGCCAACAACTAATAAAAGTTCATATTGCAATATTGCTCACAACATAAATGTACAATTTGCACAAAACATGGCTCTTCAACATGAATATTTTGCAAGCTACAATATATATATATATATTATGTATAATTTATTTTCTTAAAGAATTATATGCCAGAGTGCATGCAAAGAATTTCAAAGCAGTAACACAACAGGAGCAATTACTTGTTTACAGGTTACTGAAACCATTCAATACAGAAACACTGGGATATTAGATAACAGAGAGACAGATAGGTAGATGTATATACACACTGCTTTTTCATGGATCTTCCCATGTTACACCAGAAGTGTGGGTTCCTTATAAGCTCCGACCCCTGTGAAAGGCTGATCCAAATGGGACTCTGAATGTTCTCCACACTCTTTGACCATAAATCACTTCTGTTGGAGATGACAGCAAAGGAGGCACTTGTCCTTTAGCCAGGAGGGGAGGCGAGCAATCTTCTCTATAGCCAACATCTGTTCCAGTTTCTGCTCCTTGATTTTTAAGCAGTGGGTGGTGAGCATCTATCCATCCTATGTTTTTGTCTGGTCCCAAGCAGTCTTCTGCAGCCAAGACCCAAGACTGGAGAACCTAGATCTCCTAAACGGTAGTGCACAGCACTGCTACCATTCTAGTCAGATATGTACAAGGAATTACATGTATCCTCTGGTTTAAAATTTACATAGAGTATATATAAATAAAGCTATTCTATCAAGGTGCAAGTTTATTATTCTCTGATGGGTTCTAATGAAGATTTCTTAAAAACATTTACACAGACCCACCAGGACAGTTTACACGAAGTTGACATTTTGTCATAGTTCATTATATAGACTTCGTTCTGTAAGCTCTGTAATGGAAACTCTCATTTCTTTCCCTTGGAGTTCTGCCTATGCACAGGACTGGATTTGGTAGACTACAGTCACGTCTAATATAATTTTCTTGACTTAAATGCATTTTTAACTGGGGTGAATTGGCAGCATGTGGGGTATTTTTTTCCAGGAAGTCATCAGTCTCTATGAAATGCAGCAGGCCATGTAACTGAACATTGGGGGGTTTGCAGTTGACGTGCCCAGTCCAGCTTTCCTTGCTTTTGATGGGACTGTGGTATGAGAAGACAGCACAGTTTGGCCCTAAGGGTACATTTGGAAGTCCTTGGCACTATTTTACACTAGCTGATGGCAAGCAATGCCCTCAAAGAAACTTATGAAAAAAAAAAAAAGAAAAAAAGACCCAATGTAATTTACTAAACAGTAAACTTCAGACTGATCTACTAAACAGATGGATATGTAATGCAACTTGTCTAAATTTAGAATGGTTGCTGTTTTCTTAGGCAGGTCTAAATTCAAAAAAATCTTTCCCACCCCACGCAGGCCTTGTTCTGCAGCATGTAAATATACAATGCTTCTAATAAAGTCATTGGAAATGCTAAGACTCTGATCAACAAGCAGAAGGAAAGCCTACCCTCTCCCATTTCTCTTCGGCAAAAAACTCAAAACTGTGCAACTCACTCATGTAACATGTAACATGTTTAAGATCCCTGCTGAAGTCAAGCTGCTGTGTGCAATGACAGCTGGATTAGGCCTTCAGCCTTTATGGTGTACCAACCACAACCGTGCAGATGTGGAAATTATATCTGGATGGGAAATTATATGCAAGAGCATTAAAAAACCATACAGCCTTGCAGTAACTCCCATTAAAGATTCCCACTGACTGCCTGTGAGTGAGTGAGCAGACTTTAACAAGTGCACGTTCTGCACCATGGGAGTTAAGTTTTTCAAAAATCTTTTTCCAATACCATTTTCCTCCATTTTGTAACTTGATTATAACAAGGCATTCAGGTTAGAGGCTTTGCATGTGTCCTCTCAAGCTAAGGGCAGTATTTACAGTAGAAACAAAGATCTTGTTAATTTTTCTCTTTTTTTTTTTTTTCAGTGTAATACAATATTAAAGAAAACCAACTTGCTGGTTTTACATGCTGCCCTGCCTTTGTACAGTGTTAACAAAATGACATCTAGCAATGACAAATGGTTCATAATCTCATTGGAGATTTCAAAAGGATCAGCATCAGACAGAATGGGGTTTAAGATTATCTAAGGTACACTCAGGGAAGGCGCTTTCAGAGGTCTCCCAGCATTTATGACCTGATTATGTGATAGAACATGTAAAGCTTTCTGATCTTGCTGTCTGAATACATTATATGCAGGGGAAAATTATGTTAATTTAAAGTAGTAATTAAAGCAGTAATTAAAAAAAAGGCAAAAGAAATTAAATACAAACACACATTTAAAAATAATGTCCAGTTTGTGGACAAAGTGGTCAAGATGTGCTGCTTCAAATTATGGCTGAGCTCCTCTATTTTTAACACATTCCCTTCTGCTTTGTTTCAGAGTGCCCTAAGTTAGTGTCATTAGTGGAAGGGTTTGCTCTGGAACATTAACAGCACAAAACAGGCAATTTTCAAAACTGTCTAACAGACTTGAAAGACTGACATCTTCAAACAAACTGCAGATGCCTATCTGTCTTTTTGAGGAAAAATATTGGTTCCAAAAACATTTGCACTTCTTTCTCTACTGAAAAACATCTGCCATCCTATTGTCTATACTCTGACTCAGTCTGCTATTTTATTTTTATCCACAATAAATGGATAAGTAAAAGGGAAGAGTTTCACCTGTGTTGTTAATTGCAGATGACCTCAAACATGCCTGTGAAGCCACAAACCAGTATTTAAGCTACATCTGTGGGATGAAGGACAATATTTCTGTGTTTGTGGTGATTACTGTTGGGTTGTGTGATCTTTCATTTGTTTCTCAATAAAAAGTCAAGTGAAACCTTCCGACAAAACCCTAAACAGTGGACGGCAGCAAACAACTCTGCTAGGGAAAAAAACCCAACAAACTCATAAAGATCATCATAAATACAAAACAATCATAACCATTTCTCAGTTTATTTTACACAAATTTGGAGCCTGCCTAAAAGCTGCAAAAAAATCAAAATTAGCTTGATGGTTCTGCACTATTCTAGAAACCGTTTTATTTATGGCACATCCTTTCCTCTGTCTTTCATTTTTCTCTTCTAGCTTGAAGTTCAAAGACACCTCACAGACCAGTGGGAGTGGATGTGAAGAGAAAGGAAAGAAAGAAGGAAAGAGTTGTCCCACAGACAGGGCTAGCTCTTCTGTCTTTTCAGGCTCACATTGGGGTTTCCCATTCAGCCTTTCTTTTCAATAGTAAACATAACTATATATCCCAGCCTTTCAGAAGTGGATGACAGAGGAAGGATTTCTTCCCCATTTAAAGATCAAAATTGTGCTTTCTAATTACAGATATGTATTTGACTTGGAAAAATGTGAGATGCACTAAGACTTCAAAGGTGACATAACATAAAAGAGAGATGGAAAACAGACCTAGTCCACAGACTAGAAAAATCAATGAAAAGGCTTCCAGCAATTTTAATGGGGCAAATTTCATCATGCTTTCATGTTTGGTTTGTGAATGATGTTATGGTACAATCTTAACTCATATTTTTCCTAGAACGTTCATATATCCTTCATTTAACATGTAAATTATTTCTTGAACCTTGTATCAAATATTTATAAATGCTAAACTAGGTACAAAGTGAAATCCTTTTGGGAAAGTGGAGCAGAGGGAGGTTTAGCTGCACTAATGCATATTGCATTAATGCTTAGCATCAAGGAAGGGTGACTGCCGTTAACAAGAAATCTCATTACAAACATAATTTCACGCTTCATAACATATCCTGTAGATCCATTTACTGTCCATCTCTCTCCTTTGAACATAACACACACAAAGATAACTATGGACAGATAATCCAAAATTAACTTTTCTTTCCAATAAAAAGACTAACCAACACAACACACACAAAAAAAAACCCCACATAAAGAAGCAGAAAATGCACAGCTTGAATAATACAGAACAAATTATTTAACGATGCCACTTCTATCCTGAATGGCTTATGATGCTTTCCAGACTTCAACCTAATTGACAGCCTGCTCTGAGGATACCTAATACACAAATGGTATTAAAACAAGCTTTCAGATGAGTGGGACTGAAAGAGACTGCAGTGGCCCACCTGTTATTGGGGGGTGGGGAGAATGTTATATTTCCTATGGGTTTTTTTTCTGCTGCTCTTCATTATATTATGGTTCAAAAAATGCAGGATCCAGATCCTTCTGCTGAGGTGTAGTAGTTGGCAGTGTGAAGAGAGTGGGGAAAAGCCTTGCCCTACAGCAGAGATGCATTATCCAACCTTCCCCATAATGCTGAAGAGGCCAGTAGAAGGAATGTCCTGCATTGCAGAGAATGGGATTTACGTATTTATTACATGCAGAATGCTCAGGCCACTTCTATTCCCCATTGGTACAGCACATATAGCTCTACAAGCTGCCGCAACACTCAGAAATTCGGACAGGAAGCAACACACTGGTCAAAATGTACTGATGGGACTTAAATAGGTTGAGTTTTTCTAGTATTAACTGGAATTTAGCCAGGAATATGAGACCAAAAAGCTCTCAGATACTTTTTGTTAGGCCTTGTATTCTTCAGTGGATAGACATGAACTCATAACTCAAGGAAGACTACACATTTCAGCATGTCCCCAGATGGCACAATTAGTCACTGGTTCAGTAATTTCAAGGCAAAAATTGGTTCCCAAGGTACTGAACTGACTGTCCTAAGTTTGTATATCAGTGGTCTACCCAGGCTTGAGCAGGTCAAGCAGGGTATTTGATCAAGTGATGATCAGTTTGGATGCTGGGGAAGCAGCTTTCACTCTGATGAGCCTCAAGGGGCTTCCTGTGCTCTAGCTCCACTCCAGTGACGCACAGCCCACGCTGGGGCACAGGGGTCCTTCGACCATGCTCATGGACAAATGTGCTGTGAGCTACTTAAACGCCACTCAGAACAGAGAGAAGCAGACTTTGGGAAAGCTCATGTGAAAGCCTCTCACGCAGTAAACTATAGGATCGTCAATTTATCCACTGCTGGGCAGGTGAAAGGATAAGGCTGGGCTCTCTTTAGCCTATGGCTTGAACAAGTCCAGATGTTTTGAACCATGTTAATCCATCCCTGCCAGAACACATGAAGTGTTAAGACTTTGACCTTAATTAATTAAAATGACCTCCTTACACACTGGCTTTTTCTAAGGTGGCTGTCTTTCTGTTTTGTCTGAGCATCTCTATTTTCTAATTTGGCCTATTTTAAACCATGAATAATTTCTAATTGGATATTTCAGAAAGGTTTTTTCCCTGTCTTTGTTTGCTTTGGAAAGGCAATAAGAAACAAGATTGCCTCTCACTGTGCTGAGCAAAGCTGAGTAATGGAAGTTTTAATGAAAACACAGCAGCAGAGATGATGGGAAGTGGAAAGACCAAAGTTAACCACACACAAAGGGGTTCAGGCAAATTCACTCTTGCGTCTGCGTCAATGAAGATGTTTATAAGGACAGAAAAAAGCTAGAACTCCACGGACATATATGAGCAAGGGACCAAGCAAACCTTCCACGTGAGCACTGATTAGACCGGAGCCAAATGGGCTGGTTTGGGATGCTGAGAAAGGGGAGGGAGATGGAGCCATTTCTTCCTTCTCTGTCCCTGCCCTTTGACTTCACTGGACTCAAGAGTTGGAGAACAAATGAAGCAGAAAACAGGGAACACTATACCTCTGAAATCTGGGATTTCAGGCAAAGGTCTGGGATTAGACATTTAAATTCTTGTAACTAGTCCTTTTCCCTTACTGAAACCTCTTCATTAGCTCGCCATCCAATAGGGACAGAAACCGCTGCCTACTCTAAGCATGCCCATTCACACAGGGTCATCACCTCTGCAGCATGAAAGAACAAAATTATAAGCCCAAAGAAGGATGAAAAATACCTCTCCAAAGGAAAACAAACACCAAAATTGCTGTCTTGGTACATTACGTACAATCAGGTGGACAGATATAGCCAACTAAACAGCATAGCTTGCAAACCACAAGATGTTCCAGCCAATGCAAACTCTCTTGCAAGTTGCTGCCATGTCTCCTGGGTGTTTTAGCAACAAGCAGTCCAAGCAAAGCACAAAAAGCATCATCTATCGAGACTACATTAACTAGAAGAGAATGTAAGATACCGCATTTGACCCCTTTGCATGTGCCCAAGATAAATACATGGTCGGCCATCCATAGCTGCTCCATGCAGGAAGCCTTGAGCCAAGCTGAAGGAATGACAATCTAATGGGAACAAAAAGAAATCAAATCCCCACCTCCTGTCTGCACTGAGCTTGCTTCCTCAGCTCTTAGGCTCACTAAAGGCAGCTGACAAATGCCCATTAGCTTCTGCAGGTTCCCAGATTTTCCTTCTGCTTTGGGGACTGCATTTGCAATGTTTTCAGCATGGTCTCATTGAACTCATGGATCATTGGCTTACAGCTGAAGACTCAGCTTCGCTACTTTTTGCTGTTAGAGGCCAGTTATAAACGGTAGGTCAGGCACAATTCCACTGAAATGTGATAAACTGGTCTGAGTAGGCAGCCTCAGTTTTCACCCACTGAGATAATGGGCCTCGCCTCAAAATAAATAACAAGTTAAAAATAGAAAAACCATTAATTTTGTTATAAATATGGTAGATGTGATCTGAAGTGCTACAAGTTACGAGATATGAATGTTGTGCTTATAGGCAGACATCTAAAATTGATGATGTTTTTGTCTATGGAGTTTCAGATATTATTTAAGTGCTATTTCAAGGCTAACTTTCTGCAAGCTAATTTATTAAATATTAGGACAAATCCTAAGCAGCTTTTTTAATACTTTCACCACCTTTTTAATTTCACCACCTTAATAATTTCAGCACCAAGGGATGAAAGCATGAAAGCAACATCAGGCCCTTCATTTCTTTAAAGCACTTGTGCAGCCTCACATGAAAGACACTCTGTCAAACAAACTAACTTCAAGTCTTTTTGTGTACTTCTTGTTCATAAAAAAAAAAAAGAATAAAATCATCCACTGGCTTCAGAGGCAGCTTTAGTGAATGTCATCTTTCAGCAGTATTTTTAAGACAGAGTCAGCTCCTGAGGGACACTGAATACTTGAAACTGACTTTGACAAGTTCTAAAATGGCCTAAGTCTTGCCTTGAGTATGTGGATGACAGAACTTTAACACCACCTGCATTTTTCTAAAACATAAAAAAAAAAAATTGCATTTACACAGGGTCCTGCATACCTGAGTCCCACAGACCTACACGCTGTAACAGAACAGAACTGATTTTGTTCAGGTATGGGGAGGGAAGAGGAGATACCCTTTCTTCTTTTTACTTTCAGTACAAACTGAGGATTTCCCTTTCTCTTTTAATCTTCAAAGAGAAGCACATTGTGCTATGGTCTGGAACTAAAGAATTTCTGAAAGCCCTCAGCACACCACATGCTGCAGCTCATCCAGGGCTTCTGCAACGCTTGGTATGAAGCCAGTGGCCAGTGGATATTCAGTACAAAAAGGCTCAGTGTCAAAAGCAGCACATGGAGGATTCAGCCAGCAACTCTCATTAGTGCCAACAGAAGCCTGGCTACTGAGCCTTCACACCTCTTTAAAGATATTTCCTCTGTCTTTAATAGACTTTTGCACAAATCTACACCAAAGCCAAGACCAAGCAGGCAAAAAGTTTTAGCTGGGAAAAAAAAGTCTTAGCCATTAGAAAGCTGGCTCTTTTCCAGAACAGAGAGCATCTGGCCACCAGCTGTGTTTAGAAGACAGCAGGTGTAAGGAATAGATCAGGGGAAAATCTGAAAAACAAGTAGTCAGTGCTGAAATTTGTCGTGAAAAGAATACCAGCTTTCCTCTGTGATGTCCAAAACCTTTGCCCTCCTACATTCCCCATCCTTTTCTCTTCCCAGTTCTCAAGCCAAGTATTGGAAAATTGCCCATTCAGGAGAAGACGGATACCCTTTCTGGGCTTGGGAAGGAATCCAGCAGGGCTCTAGAGTGAAAAAACCTGGGAAATGTGGAAACTGGCAGCATGTGATGGAAAGTTGAAATGTGAAGGAATTCTGGAAACTAAGGGAGGACCTTGTAGAGAGGCAGAAAGAAAGATCTGCCATGAGGCAGGGGCAGGATGCCTGTAAGTCCTCAAATATTATAGCAGTGGATTAGTATAAAAAAAGACAGATGAAAAAGAACAGAAACAGCCCTTTGCTCATTACAGCCTGGAAAGTTTAGACTTAAAATAAAAAGGTTTTCTACGGTGGCTGTATTTTTTTTCCTATTTCACCTAGATTGGAGGCAATATTTTCCCTCAACATTCGTAAATTATTGAAACTCATATAAAGACTAAAGAAATAGAAGGCTTTTTATTTCCTAAGATGATAATACCACCTCTCTAAAAATCACTAATATAACACTTTGCTGGAAATAGCCTTATCTGATAGGGATGGTATTCATGGGCACCCACTGAAACTCACACTGCTTTCTAGATTGAATTGACAACAGAGCCCTTCCTCCCCAGCCCAAATTAATGAAATGAAGAATCCATGCATGAAGCCATGTATAATAAAGCTTGGAGACTATGAAACAGGCTAGAAGACTGGAGGAGAATTGCAATTGATCTTGATTTTTCTTGGGGAAATTGCTCCAATTAAAGCAGTACGAATTCAATAAACACAAGTTGAAAGTGTTACACTTGGGAGGTGTGGTAAACAAACGTACAAATGAAAATGGGAACTCCTGGGAAAGCAGCAGCGAATCACCCCAGAATTAAGCTTACCACTGGATGTTTTTGTAGAAAATATTACAGGATATATTTTCTGATAGGCTGTACATAAACCTCAGGAGATGGCCTACTCTGCTTTACTTGCTACTGTATAAAACCCCTGCTGGAGTTCCTCATTTTGGGGAAATTGGGGAATCATGAGGGGAATGGCAGCAAAAATCAGAGACTGAAAACACTATCAAAGGAACTAGGAAAGACTTATGCCAGAGAGGAAACTAGGATAGTTTCTCTCATACAAAATCTTCTTACAAGATTATTCAATGTTCTTCCTGTCAATCAAGTAAAGTGGTTCAATTTGCAGTAAATTCCAAATGATCTCTTAGAAAAATGTTCTGATTTGGTAGTGAAGTGGTAGTGAAGGTCGTGGAAACCTGCCACTGGATGTTTCAAGAGCCTGCACATTGTCTGGCGTAGTTCAGCTAGACCTCACCCAGCTGCATGCAAGAAGAGCTGTATTAAAACCACATTTTCAAACTTTGGCCTGTGACCACACAGGTCAGATAACTGCTGCCAGGAGAAACGAACTCCAGGGTTACACAGGGGCTGACTCTTCTCCTGGCAGAAGTGATAGGAGTCACAGGTCAAAAAAGAATTGTAAGTCATTATTATTTTTTAAGGTTCTTTTCAGCTATACCTTTGTAACTTTGGGGTTACCAGTGATTTGAGGGGCAAAAGTTATTCACTTATACATCAACAGCCACAATCCTTTCCTGCTCTGAATGACAGGTTCCTGAGGCTTTTTCTCTCCTACCATTTGCTAGACACCAGCAAAGATCTCAGGGCAGCAGTGGGTGCCACACTTTCTGTTGTGCTCAGCCACCCAGATTCATGAGCCCCCGAAGGAGCAACGGGACACGTGAATCTGTGAGCTGATACAACTCCGCTGTTGGGCTCACACAGCCTGTGTTTGGAGGCAGCTGCACTCTATTGCTAGAGCCTTTGGGTGCCCAAAGACGGTGACCACTCAGTTCACGCAGGGCCACCAAAGGATATGTTAAGCCCTTTGTCTCTGAAAGAAAACCAGGGAACGTTACCACAGATACTAGATACTGTCAACCCTTCAGAACAACTAGCACAATTAGCAGTGTTTCCTTCCTCAGGAGTCCCAGGCAGGTTCCTACAAATGCTCAAAAGACATAAACTTCCAGGGCAGCCCAGGCATGTAGGACTCTACATCTCCTTACCAAAAGCACAGTTAGTATATTTGAGTTAGAAACAGGGGTACACCACTAGTGGCTACCATCATAGCATTAGATGCCAGACTTCCTATCCACAGGGACGCCTGTGGGGATGTTTCTCAGAAAAACCTTATTTTGCCTATGGAAATAGGTGTATGCAACTCCTGACAACTTCATTGTACCCACACATGTACCCAGAGGAAAAAACATAGTATCATCATTATTCGCTGAAAAACTTTGCTATTTTAAAGCATGAAGCTGCAGGGTGAGGTCTGCTCCTATCTAGTTATTGTTGGCATGGAAGGATGGGTTTCCATGGATGAGGCGGCACACCAAATGACAACAAACACCCTTGCATGTTGCTGTTGCATCAACCATGGTCTCACTTCTCTAAGACTGCAGCATTCACACAGAAGTTGCCATTACCTAAATATTCCAGACAACATCTTGTATGAACATATACTATGCAGAAAAAAAAAAGTCTATTTGACTGACCTGTGTCTCTGTGACATTAGTGGCAGTTTAGACATTTTTGTAATTTGTTGCAGAAACTATAGAGACTTTTAAAAGGCCAAGCACACAGGAAGATTTACACCTCAGTCATAAAATAGCTTCCTACCATGTTGATAACTAAAGCCAAAACTGTGTTCTCTGAGCATGCCAAAAGCTACCAACATGGAAGAGCATTCGACAATGTAGACACTTCAACAACAGAATAAGAGGTTAACTTGCACTGTCAAAATAAAACTTCTGAAGTTTATGAACTGGGCACAATTTCTGAAAGGCATGCTAGAAAACAAATGTATTAATGTCACTTTCCCATGGAGAAGGCAACATCTTTGCCTACTTCTTGCTGTGGTTTTCAGACACAGAGCATCAGGAATGCTGTGGCACATAGCAGATTTGTCTTGCTAACAATACGCTGCAAAATAAATGAAGCTTTGACATTAAATCACACCTCTCCATCCCACCCTACCCAAACCCTGCATTGTACATAACCTATACATTCTCAGGATACAGAAATCATTCTATAGTACATATTTAATTATAATTTTAAAAAAGTCTAACTCAGAAACAATCTCTGGCCAGTAGCGAAGTATTAACACATTACTGAAGTAAAGATCTGTTATTGTCCCTTCACTGTAACAAACAGAAACCAGGATCTTGAGAAGGGTCTCCGGGGGTATCATATCACAACCAATTGCACCAAATAAAAAAAATAATATGCTAATTTCACAAATGAAGTTTGACAAGAAGTAACATTGCATTTGTCTTGGCAAAACGAAGCACGAACTTAACATTTCACAGGTACAGTTACCATGCAAATGCATGTTGATTTTTTTGTCACTGTTTTTAACCCCAAATCACGAGTAGCATGCAGTTCTCCTGCCCGCCCCCCCAACTACTGTATTAGAGATAGTCTGGGTAATGTACCTCTTTGGTGTAACCATAGCCCGTTAGGCAAGATTATACCTCCCTAGGAAAGAATACAAGCAAAACTTGATCATTGATCAATGTTTGCACAATGTACATTTTACCATTAAAAAAAACCCCAAAATGTGTTACATAGATTCTCAAACACAGCTCTGTCGAAAATGAAATTTTAAGCTTAAGAAATAGTTTTTAAACTACAAGGCCACCCCATTAATTTTATGAACAATTTTAAAAGTTCCCACCCCTAAAAATCTGCCAGTATATTTCCTCAGCTGTAACAGTCTTACCCACTCTCTAATACTGTTGATCTGTGCTTGACAGCAACAACAGTTCTTACATTTCTTAAATGCACGCGATAATGGAATCCGGGATAGATATAGTTCTTAAACGTGTAACACTGGAACAAATCCACCGTAAATGATTGATCGGTCAATTCAGGTGTTCCCCGACACCACTGCTCAGGCTTCTGCTGTTCACTGGTGTGAGTTCTGGCTTTTGTTGGTATCAAGCTCCATGACCACACATGTCTGTTCAGAACGTGAGCACAACAGCACTTCACTGGATACTCTTACACCACATTTGCTCAAAAACACGGAGGAGCATTGTGTTCTGTATTCCCTCATCCAAACGGGGCAGCAGGCCCAGTGCAGCACCTTTGGCCAACACAGAAGTACTTGGATGCAAAGTAGAATCTTTTAATTTTTTTTTTTTTTGTAGTTGTTTAAGCAACTGCAAAGGGTTTAAGCAACTGCAACAGCAGACTTAACTTGCAGAGTCTTTATTCAAGAGTTATTGTCTTCCTCAACTTTATACAATGGAGCCCTTTGAAGAAGATAAATGAATTGACTGAATCCTTGTGGCCAACGTCCTCTGTAAGTCTTGAAGTACATTTTGACCAGATGTTTCTCCGTTCTTGTCATACAACAGCTGTTTGAAAGCTTCATTTTCAATGAGGACCATCATATTTTTTAGAAAGTAGCCTTCACAATAGGCAGATAGTTCTGTGACTCCAAGAAACTACAAGAAGTGAAATTAGAGAAAGGTAATTATTCTGATAAAACCTGCTCAACAAATACAGTGCATAAAACCTGCACACAAACAAATACACAAACTAAGCCTTTCAGACAGGCACAGTCACCCTTACACATATATACATGGGAGGGGATGGAGTTAATCAGTGTTTTACACTGAGGATTCTGGTCACAATTCCATTATAAGACCATGGCTATTAAGGAAATAAACTCCATGGCTGAATCTTTCCTCCCTTGGAAATTAGTGGGAGTTTTACCACAGAGTACGCTAAACCTATGATTTCATGCTAGAAGTTACACCCTAAAACTATAGGTTTGGGACAACTTACTACAGACCAAGTTTAATTAATGCCATCTTTAGCAAGGATGGGTCACAAGACCTGTGCATGTGCAGTTTCATGCTTTAAGGAATCTTTGGAGGGGAAATGGAGGTTTGCAGAGCATGTGGTTTGGGCCTCTAAGTATCCCCTTTATGCTGAGCCATGTCTGCGTAATGGGCAGCAATACTGTGATGTGTGAGGAAAGCTTAATACTGGGAGCAAAAACGTATAAGCAAACCTTAAATCATCCATACTGGTTATTTGATGAGTAAGCCATACTGGTCATCACCCATTGGGTGAGATCCTGTGGTCACATAAAGCGTATAGCCTTCATATTCTACTATAAGTGTAATTATAAGCCATGCAAGTGTAGAGAGCAGTGCTCAGCCCATCCTCCATCCCAAGTAAGTTCCTGCTGGGTCCGAGCTCTGAGTAAAGCGGCAACCTTTGGCTGCAAGGTGCAACCTGAAAGGCCAGAACTGCTGCGGCATTGCATAGCTTTGGATCCAGACTGGAACAACTACACAGCAGTGTGGCCCACCAGCACCATGACATTATGTTCAGAACCAAGAATGAAAATTGCTAAAAAAATTCTTAAAAATAAAGAGCTAAAAAGCCCCCAAACAGATTACGCCTAGGTTGGATCTGTCTTCCAAAGGAAAACGAATTATTTCAACTTGATTTCAAAACATGTGTGTAAGTTTTCATCAAATTTTGAGTGTATTATTCATCATCTGGATATGACAGCATGTATGTGAATCTGTATTCTTCTCTAGTGAATATTTCAATATATTAAAAACATTGAGGAAATAAAGTATTTTTCTTTCCTTTTTTAGTTTGTTCTGAGGTCCAAGGCTGCAATCTGTGCAAGTGCTGAGTGTTTTAGCCATGTATTTGAAACTCTAATTGATTTTGCTGGGAGCTTGGGGGCATTCATGTAGAACACAACTAGTATTCAGTGGTAACTGATCAATGACCATCATAAATCCAATTTGCCCAGTTACTTCACTTTTTTCTGTAGGTAAAAAACAGTGACAAAGATTTTGAAAAATGAAACCCTGAAACTGATACTAATCCACTGGCTACCTTTGTAGATGTTACAATTGTAAGAATAAAAAGCCTGTAAGGATGGCACAGATTATTTTAATACTCTCAATTTAGTTTTTTTTTAATTGTAAATGTGACAAATCCATATTTTCTCCCTTTCCTATCAGAACTTCAGTTCTTTAAGCCAGGGTCTCAACTTCTTTGTTCCTACAGCTCCTCATCTTGCTGAACATTGGTCTCCTACAACCTATGCCCTCACCACAAATAGCTTTCCAAATCTGTTCTCACTTCATGCTATTCTTCCAGCAAATAATATCTTTCTCTCAATCATGATGATAAAGACTGTGTTCCATGTGTATCTGGGCCAATCTGCATATCCCCATCTGGAAGAGCAGGTCTCAGCATCACCTGAGTTACAGCAGGTGCAGCTGAGCTTGCAAAGTAGTAAAGATGAGAAATGGTGCCTTCAACAGGAGTGACTCCTGGATGATGTGGTGGCTCCTCGCCTCAGTGCCTGATCACAGAATCATAGAATCACATGGGGCTGGAAGGGACCTCTGGAGATCATCTAGTCCAACCCCTCCCACTGGAGCGGGTCTACCCATCTACTATCATCTTATTCCCATCCTTACTGCAGCCTAACATGAGCTTCTTCCACACTTCAGAGAGCAACATGGAAAGGTAGATGGCTGGCTGGTGAGCTGAGCTTGAACTGCTTGTGAGTTCCCCTGGCTCATGAGGACCATCTGGCCTCTTCTGACACATAAAATTGTATTCACATAACAAACAAATGAAGCAACTGTGTGATGGGAGCTCTCTGGGCAGAATGATCTGTGCTCAGATTAATCACCTGCACATTACACAGACCAGGAGCAAATAGATGGAGTGTCTTCTCTGTTCTGCAGACAGCTTAACAGAGGTACCTGAACTAGCTTTAAATGTGCTAGCTGGTGTCCTGGAAACCTTTTGGCTACAGCACTACGAAGCTTAGCCCTGGTAATTTACTGGAAGCTACGTAAATTAGCCCCTGCAGAGCTCTAGGGTGATGTGGCTTAACTAATTCCAGAAATCAAGCTTTCATTCACAGCTAGCTTGGCTATCTCTGCAATGTACTTCCCTCATCAGCACAAACATAACCCTGGCCATAAAAGCCTCTCAAGTACACCATTGACACTGACTTCACTGGGAGATGCAGGCACAAAAAACTTACAGGCAAACAAGGAGACAGATTTAGCCGCTGGGTTTGTTCAGTCCCAGCATCAGCAGCGGTTCCTCAGACAGGTCTAAAGCTCTGTGTAAGAACTTTCTTCAATCAGAATGTAAATAACAATCACATCTCACAATTCAAAGAAAAGATGTAACTTTAAAACAAAACTATTCCTTTTACTTTTAATAACTAATACAAATTGAGAAGTTCCCATGTGAGCTAGAAGATTTTAAAAAAGTATTTTTCAAAAGATTCCAAGACTGATGATTTTTTTTTTTACTATTTTTTTACTATTACAATAAATGGACTTCATTTCTTATTCATTTTATAGGTGGAACTTTAATCTATTTCAAACTGTGCTGATTGTGTGTTATCTGTACATCAAGACCCAACATTACTACTCTCTGTAGGAAATACTCAATAATGGGAATGGAGGCCAGATCTGCAGGGGTTTGGAGCAATCTGGAGGATTACTCTGTTCAATCAAACCTCCGCTGCACCATTTTATCATTTGTATAGAACATGTAAGTTAAAGTAAAAAATGATCTAAGGAATGCTTTAAAAATGTTTCATTGCAACTATTTGTGTATCATTTCCATCTTCCAAATGAAAGTCCAACTACTTTCCTTCTCTAAGAGGAGGAAAAAGAAACTAATCAATATGGCAACCACCTCCATCAATGAGCAAAAATAGGTTTTCTAGGTCAAAAAATACTATGCTTTTATGCCTAATGACTTATATTGCCTCACAAGCTAAATAAATTATTTGATTCCAATAAGAAGCCATGAATCTCTCCTCTCCAAGCCATAAAATTCTCATTACCATCCTTGCACGGCATGGAGATGTTGCACTTTGACAACGTGGGATTTTTATACACTGACAAGCTGACCAGCATTGAGTGTATCACCCCAGTGGGCTTCAGCCAGGAGGACACAGGAAATTATGATGGGAAAATGCAACTTGGAAGGTGTCTTAGTCCTAGGTGATTCTTGTTGAATAACTCAGCTGTTTGGGTTGCTGTGATAATGGACAGGTCTGCCACATGGTGGTACACTCAAATTGGGTTTGAAACACTTAGAGAAGAGGGTGAGCAGTTGCTCTTGCATTACATGACTTAGGACTGTCACTATACTAGGTAGCTATTTGCTACTCAGTCCCAGTAAATGACAAATCTTAAATAAATAACAAACTACCACTTCTTATCATAAAACTGACCTACAATTATGATGACAGACACGTAACATAAAAGCATATGTGGTTATTTTTACCTTGGCATGATTATAAATATCCACGCAGTTTTCTGTATTAATGCTTTTTGCACAAATGATCTCACAGTGTCGTTGTAAAGCTTCAAGCTGGAAAAATTTAGCAGCAGAGAGAAGCTAAAAAAAAAGGCATGGAAAAAAATAGTCACAACTGCTGAGTGATACAGAATCAGAGCTTGCTTTTCTTTCCTGTTTCACTATGTTTTTTTCTCTGCCCCTGCTTCGATTTTCATGAAAGTACTGACAAAGAGTCAGAATGAAAAGGTTGTTTGGTTGCTTCAACTCTTCACAGTCCCACAGGTCACACTGTGGGAAGCTGTATATGGAGAGACCACCACAGACTGTTCAGGTCCATGTGCTGAATTTGGGGTGGGAAGAGAGAGAAGAAGAAAATCGCAGCTTGGAGAGCCCGTGGTCACTTTGCAAAGATGACTCTGCAAGGAGGGATCTGCAACTGCATTCCAGGGAAAAAAAAAAAAAAAAAAAGTTCGGGTTCAACCATTCCCCAAGCTCTGTCTGAAACAGAGCACCTAAGCTAGATGCGGGGATGTCAGCTGCAGAAGTGCCAGGATCAAGAGTATAGAGGAATTTCAATCAGATGATGATAATCATACTGGTTGTAATCATACTTAAAAATCCAGAGAGGCAATAGATGTCAAATCTGCCACCTCAGCAGGCTCAAGGAAACGGAGTCAGATATCTGTACCCTCTGTGCTCTAGCTCATGAGCAGTGGTCATATCATGTCTAGACTACAGGTACTGAAACACTGTCTGGCTCATGTGATTCCAAGGAATGGGTACAGAGCAAGATACAAAGCAAACATGAGAAGCAACTTGGTGTGAGGCACTGCCTTGTTAACACTCATGTTAGTGCCATGTGCCTGTACCATGGCTCTCCCGCCATCAGGACTCAAGTTGACCTCCTCTTTGGTGCTGTATCCAGATAAGCTACCTGGACTGCCACTGCCTTGGGATCTCTGCATGCCACTACACACTGAAGCATGTGGGGTGAAAATGGCTTAAATTTCGAGTTCTCCAACTGATTTCAGTAGTGCAAAGATTTCCTCTATTGACATCTTTTCTGCCCTTTTACAGCAGAGAAAAGGAATTTCATTTTCTGTCTTTACATGGTAGGTCACTGCCTCTGGCTCTCTGCTCTGGCTTAAGAAGCAGGTTGGGATTGCTTGACATCTTGCTCTACCCCAGACAGGTCTCTTATGCCAAGCTGTTCATTTATATGCCTATTCTCATCTACAACTGCATGACAAAAAGCCATCCTGTGAATCCTGAAAGGACTCTCATGCTGCTTGGTAGGACTGTTGGGGAACAAAACCCTGAAACTTCCATGACACTATTCTAAATTCTCCTATGCAGTCTGCTCAAGCTCTGCTTTAATCCCATAAATAAATCTAAGTGTTGGAAATCTGCAGTGCTGATGTGATAGCAGCCAGCTGGCCCCAATTATGAATTGCAACAAAGATTTCTGTGGAGTATTTCTGGTGCTTCTTCTTATCATATTTGTAATAAGGCAAGTTGCTAAATGCAGTTTTGAAAGATAAAGCCAAATCCTATTCCAGCTGCCTCTGTGGTTCAAGCAGTCACGTGCTGGTTTGTAATTACTTTAAACTGTGAGGAAACATGGCCAGATCTGTTATCAACAGATCAATCAATCAGTCATACATTCTTGAGTCACAGAAGTTTCGAGATGTCACAGAAGTAGAGCAAACAGCCAGCTGAACGAGCTTTTTAACAGCCTAGGTGATAACATACGCAGCTCTATAAAGCTGTTGCACTGCCTAGTCTGAGACTCCTTATTTCAGAAAGGGTTAGAAATTCGAGCTTCTTTCACAACCATGAGTGAAATAGACAGTCAGTGACCTTTTCTTATAAAGCTCAGAAAGTCAGTGTGGGTATGCTTAGTTAAAAACCCATCACCTGCATTGGAGAGGGGTAATTTCAGTCTGGACTAGTTCCACCCCTGGCTGCCAGCAGAGTTGGTGCAGTTATCCCTGTACCCACTAGAATCAAGATTCACCCTGGCCACTTGTACTCCAAAAAGATTGGTAAAAGTAAAACTTTGTATGGATGCTCCAGACAGAAGTGGCATAGGGACAGATTTAACTACTGTAGGCAACAATAAAACATCATGGTGGCAGACTATATCTGTACACTGATGACTACCAGCTGCTTATGTAGCTCTGATTTTAATATTTACTGTCCTGTATTACTTTTGGCTACCATAATTTTGGTGATTGTCAACAGGAAAACTCCCTGAACAACTATCAAGAATTTGCTCAAACATCTCAATATTATATAATTGGAGCCATTAGGCTGATCATTGCTGGTAATGACAGCACACAGTATTGGGAAGAGAATGACTCAATATCAGGTTGTGGGCGTATGGCTACACTGAAGGCTCAGTCAGCTCCAGTTGGCTGGTTTGGCTTTCACAAATGGGTGTGATGGCACAGGATGTTTTACATGCCAAGAGAAAGGAGCAAAAATTCTCTATATCTCCAGGAGCAGCTTAAGGTTTTATTCAGAAAATGCTTGGAATCACATGCTTGAAATTGAACTGAACTGTGACTCCAGTGGGATCTCTCTCATGGTTAAAGCCAGGTACTCTCTTGAGCGAGGAACCAAATTGGATGCTTCTATGTTGCTGAGATAGGTCGGGACTTGTAAACCTGAGGTTATAAACAAGCAGTTTATTTGAGTGTGTCAGAGAGAAGCTGACCAGCCCAGCTGGAGCAGAGCACTTCACCTATCAGGCTGAGAGAGAGAGAGAAGATGGTCTACTATGCTGCCAGGAGTTGCTTCCAGTTACACCAGATTACCGCTTCCTTGAAAGAGCCTCACAAAGCATCTAACTAGATACTGTTATTTCAGATATTTTTTTGCTTGATGATCTCAATTTTTCTACTCTTTCGTCTTTGACAGTCAACTTCATACTGGCAAAAGTTACCCTGGTCACTCTGGGTGAGGCACTGCTGGCTCTTAAGGGAGTGCTCATGTCTTGCCCGATGGCCACGTGCCCTTGGGCAAACGGTACATTGCTCTTAGCACTTGCACTTAGCATTGCTCCCACTGCAATTAAGATAAATGTCTCTTACCTCCATAATTTCATTATTTTTAATCAAGAGTGACTCTGCACCTCCATAATAAAGATACTGCATAACCAGCTGTAATAAAACAAAGGGAGTGTTTAAAAAAAGCAATTTGAGACATCAGGATGTGTGATGTAAAGATTGCAGGCAATACCTGAGACACTCCAACACCATCAAGGATTTGTAGATCAAACTGGCCCAAACCTCCTAATTTCAAGACACATTTGGTTACTTTCCCTCTGTTTCCCTCTCACAGGTAGTCTAACACCTCAACCCTCACCAGCCACGTTCTCCAGACTTTATGGTGAGCTCCAAACCATTTGCAGGAAGCTGATTAATTAATTCGAATTTTCAATGTACTTCTCAGTACATTCAGTACATGATTGATTTGGGAAAATAAATCATATATAATGGTCATTCCTTTATTCCTTCCCTGGCAATGGCACCCCCACCTTCACCCAGCTGTGTGTGGGCATGCATGGATGATGAGAAAGAGTGGGGGAGGCTTTGCACTGTAATATAAGCCAGCTAAAATCCCTCCACAGTGAGCTTCCAGCAAGCCTAAAGTTACTGTAGGCATCTGGCAATTATCTGCAGCGCTAACAGTCAATACATGGAACTGTCTGAGCTCTTACTCAAATAAAGGGAAGCATACACATGTATATGCCACGGATACAGAAAGCAAGGTCTGTATTTTCATGGCAAAAAATTGATTGAGCAATACTGCTAAAGAAAGGAATGAACTGTGTCTCTTCCAAGCCTGTCCCTTAAATACAGGAAGAGCCAAGGAAAGAAAAAAGAATGAAGAATCAAGTGCTTTACCTTGACATGTACTGCTTTGTCTGCATAAGTGAAATGCATGCTATTGTATCTGCTCAGGCACAATATTTGCCATCAATAGCACTCTGCAGCTTAGTGTATGAATGGAGCTGGAGCCTGTGCTCACGACACCACTACTCTGAGCTATGTGTTTATCAAATACATACGTACTAATTTGGGCAGGACACATACGATGTTCCTATTACATGTTCCATTCAAATTCAACGTGAGAACTGACTTTACCTGAAAGATGGGGTACTTCACATAGTTGATCTCAATACAAGTACTATCAGATGAGGGCTTGCTAGACAGCAATGCTTTAAACCTAAATAAAAGGGAGCAAGATTGAAACACAAGCCCAATTATATCTGTTAAAAAGAATGGCAAAGTGGAAGGACAGCAGCAGCTTTTGCAAAAACAGTACACTGAAATGAATGGATTTGTCACTGAAAAACATCAAGATTTAGACACTGACATAAAATAAAGTTCAAACCAAAAGGAAGAAGCCTCCCTTTCAGGACATTTCAACTTGAAATTTTTGAAAAAAACCATATAATATCACAATAGAAAAAATGTGTATGAGAAATTTATACTGTCATGATGCATATTAGAGAACAAAAAGTAATCTTTTTTTGTGAAGACTTGCAACATTTAAAAACAGCACACCGAGGAGAGAAATTTTGGCCTATGTCCATTATGGTTTTTCCACACTGGTTCAAAACAGTTGTGTAAGAACCGGCAGAAGAGAAAACTCAATAGGTTGCTGTTCTGTCATTATCAAAACCTCAAATTCAGATATAGGTTCCAGGAAAAAAACCTCACATTTTAAGTAAATATATCTGCAAATTAATGTGAAACACATTCATATGTAGCAATCTACTTCCCATTTGATTAGAAAGCAAAAATGGGAAATGTATTGTCAGAAACACGTGCCCTTGTAGTTCCTGTCTTTGATAATTTATCTTATCTTCTAGTGGTAGTGCAAAGCTCGGCTTATCTATCAAGACCAACATTTTCTAGATGGTAACCTTTTTCATATCACGACTGCATCTTGTTAATTAAAATGTGGATTATGACTGATTTGCTTTTACAAGTGTCAAACTCTACTGTGAACACAATTTAGTCAAAGCTGGAGTTTGGAATGTCTTTGCACCTGTACCAAAATTCTCTGAACCAAAATACCCATTTCTTAATTGAAAGCAGGGTCAGATGCTTTATGCAAATCTCTTTGTGCTGTGGGCTGGCAGCACATCTAGCCTCAATTCCCACAATGTTCAAACCGCCTAAAACTCAGTGGCTTGTCCTTACCACATCTTGATATAAGCTCTTACGGAGGGCCAGTTAAATTTGTTTGAAAGCACACGTTTAATTATAAAGCTGCACATAATTAAGGTTTGTGAGCATCTTTAAGGCTGGTTTGGGCAGGGTAACCCATGTCCAGCCTTTTGAGGACAGGGAACAGACTATAAATACTGCCTTTGGATACAGTATGATACATTTCATAGTTATTTAATTTTATTTTTAAAATGTCAAATGCTGTCAATGAATTGTGTGATAGTAGCTTGTTCCTCCTAGAGACTGTCAACACTGATGCAAGGCAGGATTTAGCCACTCATAGGACAAAGAATCAAAATATTAAGACTTCTTTATGATTTAAGAGCTGGGTGCAGCAACGAGCTCCATGCAAATGTGCCTCAGTGGAATGAAGTCAGATGCATGGCCAGAAGCATGGATCTTTTACTGGGTGGGAATCTAGTGATGGGAGCACTTGTTAAACATTCTGCAGATCAACTGGAAACAAGCTGTTGAGATTTTCTGCTTGAAGATTGGGCCACTAGCCATCAAAGAATCTTAACCAAAAGAAAAACCCCAACTACCAAACCCACAAAATCAAATTCTATTTTTGTTAAAAATCAGAAGTGTCTCTATATTTTACCTTGGTGATGCAGTAAATAGCAACACTCTATGTGCATAAAATGGTCTTCCTTCCACCAGAAATGTAACATCTGACATCTCTTTGTTGTTAAGAAAATGGGGATCTAGAATTGAAAAAAGAAGGGAAAAAAAATCTAGTAATTTTGTTTGGAAGAGGTCATGAACATACAGAATGTTCTCCTGTTTTGACAAAAGAAGACAATAGCGTAAAAGGATATATTTTTAATGAGTAAAGCCTATAAAGCTATTTTGGACACCCTGAGACAGAAGCCCCCTAGACAGCCATGTGGAGTTCAGACAAAAGGAATTCAAAGCTTTGAAGTCCATGACAACCTTTGCCAAGATGACAGCCAGACGTCCCTGCCGTGCAGAGCTGGCACAGCCTCCCAACTCTGCTACCCAAAGCAAAATGCAGCTGGAGGGCCTTATGCTCATTTTTACCTCCTATTACGCCCCTCTTCCTGTGAAGTGAAGTCTTTGTGCTAAGGGGAAGAGGGTCCTAGAAAATCACTTGGATCTTCCCTTGGTCACATTAGAACAATCCAGACTCTGTCATCAGGTCTGAGAGGGCTGTGCTATCGCAGCATCCCCTGCAGCCAGTCACAGCGGTTTGAGATGCGGACACACATTTGACTCTCTGGGCGGCAGGTTCAGATCCTAGTCTAATTAAAAATACAGATAACGCACCTGATGACCCTCCTGATTTCAGTAGGAGTTTCAGGTCAGGCTAAGTTTGGGGTCCTTCCTTTTTCTAGCTCTGCCTTTCACATTCAGGTTTTTCTTTGACTTGTGCCCCTACCCCTCAAGCACACAGACAGAGATGCAGACTTCCCACAGCACTCCTTGGAGAACCAATGAATATCTTCAAGTCACACTTACCTAGCCGAGAGGTCTGCTTGCGCTTAATTTCAACGAGCTTTGGAATAGGGTAGGGTCCATAGCAATGAGTGAAAATGACAGAGAGCTGCTGACTGATCACTTCATTCTAAGCAAAAGAAAACAAATATAGGCAATGTAAGTTTAGTATGCAAAGTAAGAACAGTATGCAAAGGAGATGTTATGTTGTTCTCAAGAGCTCTCTGTTTCGAAGCTCAAGAATGTGATTGCTGAAGCTTTATTAAAAATCAGAGTTCAGGATTATCAGTATTTGTTAGAAATGGCAATTCTCATTTACTTGATTGCTATGTCTCCTGTAGGAATTAGTTTAAATGAAAAGTCCTCTCCTTGGACTAGAGGTCTTCTTTTCCTATGCCCCATCATAGAAACTAAGCTTCTTTACAACAGTGATTTCACTTCATTTGCAGATTTACTGTACTGGAAAATGACTTTTTGTCATTCTTTAGAAAACCGGTTATCAGTCATGTTTTAGAAAACCAGAGCTACAAACAGATATAGCTGCACAGCCTGCATGCATTTTTAAGCACAACTCTCCCACAAGCAGACCCTCCCTTATGGAGTGACTGAAGCATCACAATCTGCCATTGAACCTCTTCATTTAATACCAAATGTTTCATTAATGTGCTCTTATGCCACTGGCACTGGCCTGGGCACCACTGTTCTAAGGAAGCCACCACACCTTCACAGAACCAGGTCTGGTCCCTGGTCTTGCCTATTTCTGGCCAGCTTCTGAGGGCAAGTTACCCACAGGACGCTTTCCTAAGCAACTTGAGTATTTGTATGCCTAAACTGCAATGGGAGTGAAATGGATTTAGTGCTTAACTACTAAAGTCACACCCAAAAGCAGGATTTAAAAACTTTGGCAAAATTTATCCCACTCTCTGCTGGTAACCGGAGCAGGTCTGACCCAGTTCAGTGGTGCCACACAGCTAATTCATGATATCTTTTAACTACCCTGTTGGTTGGCAATTCCCTTCCACACCAGGAAACCATGAAAAGGCAAGGCACTTAGATATGAGAGGGTCCAAGTCCAAAGAAATAAGCAAGTAAGGGAGAAAAATAATCTTAACACAAAAATTTGAGAAGTGTTGATATTATACTAAAAATATCTCAAGGCTCACATAGCAGAAATTGAAGCTTTCTTTTCTCTGTGCATATTTCAGCTCAGTTCTAACAGCAGTACTCCTTAAATCCCACAAGGGACGAGGAGAAGCAGCAGAGATCCTGCAATGACTCTCTTACTAAATCTATTCAAATGGGGTGGGAAAGGGTAGAGCTGTGCCCTCACAGGCACATGCTGATGTCAAAGGAAATTACATGCACTCGCCTGCAGGCAGGAGCTGGTTCCTGTTTCTATGTCAGATGTAGCCCTGAAAGAACTGCTAAGATGAGTACTGATACTAAGATACCACTTAGCACCGCACAGGGACCGGCCCTCAGAGAGGGGCTCACTGCTGTGGCTCTGAGACAAGGAGGATGTACTAGAAGCATCTCAGCATCTTTCACCAGAACGTTGCAAAGTGCTTCACAAAGGGAGTGAATCACAGGATGAAGAGAAAAGGAAGATTTAAGGCCAGATTTAAAGAAGGAAGTGACTCAGCTGCTGGGAGGGCTAGGGGGAGTGCTCTAAACAGAGAGGGCAGAAAGAGTAATTGCTTCTCTGCTTGGAAGGGCTGTGACAAAGCGCTGTGGCCGACCGAGTCAGCCAGGGAGGAGTGTGTCCGGGGGGATGCTGATTACCAGCAGGACAGCTCCCAATTGGATCCAGCAGATGCTAATAAGTTAGTAAATACATGATAGAATGGGGATAATTCTGTCGTTCAGAGCAGAGGGAAGCTTTTGGAGAGGAGATGAGTAATTGAAAAAGCAATGCTCACCTTCACCCACAGTGAATAAAAGCAGAGTTACTGCACTGAAGAGGATAGCTACTGGCAGCTCCCTCTCAAGCCTGCTGGTCTGCACAAGTCCTGTCTATGCTGCTGAGGTTTTTGTGGACCATGAGCTCACCAGTCCCAGCCACAGCTTTGCCTGGGCAATAGCTTTTTAAGCACACACGTATACATCAATAAAGACAACATATCTCCTCCTTCTGGGGTGCCTGTGGGAATGCACTGATGGAAAATCTGGGTATTTCCCAATGCCCCATTAGGAGCTGGAGGTCTCAGCCTCGGCACCATGTACTGGGATGTCCAGGTGCACCAAGACCAGGGAAGAATGGGCCAAATTCAAATGGGATACACAGGAGGGAGAAGAGGATCCCTGCTCCTAAGTCTGACTAACATGAAGAATGGGTTGCGCATGCAGACAACCCCATGGCAGGTTGCCTTACACAGACGAGGTGCTACCAGCTCCCTGGGTCACCAACATGGCATGAACGCTGTGGTGTGCAGACACAAGCCCATTATAAAGCCACCTTGCCACTGACTGCCCACAAGCTTGTGAGAAAGCTGTTGTAAACTAAACTCTAATTAGATCAAGATGTGATACATTCACATGAGAGGCGTTTAAAAACCCTGAGACACAGAGCAGAGACAGGACAAAGAGAAAAGAGGTCTTAGGATCGTCACATCAAAGAAAGCAGAGCCATCAGACAGACAGTGGCTCAATGCACCGTGGAGTTTCAGACCTCCAATGCAGGACACTGATCTCATTTAGCAGAGAGGAGGTTGGAGACCTTTGGCTTCTGTCGATAACATTAAATCCTTACAAGGCATGCCACCGAAAGGCCAGAAAATGTGCTTGGCTAGAAAGCTGAAGGATGTGCTCATTTGGAGTCATCGCTAACAAACAGCAGCAAGTTTTCTCCCTGAGACACAGGGAGGGGAGCAGTGAGCTACTGCAGCAGAACAAGCTCACTTCTCACCCCACCCCATGTGCAGTGAAGCTCACAGGGCTGTGACCCTGGATCTGCTCCCCACATAATCCCTACTGGCTTTTACCAATAAACCACGCAGAAAGAGGCAGAAAAAAGGAGAGAGAAAAGGGATGTTTTGTCTGTGACTGGATGGCTGGTGGAAAAAAAATGGCTTTTTAAAGCCAAATCCTGCTCTTGGAACAGGCTGAGCTGGGCTGCCTGTGAAGTAACTGGGAACAACTGCAAAAGTCCATGACCAGGGGCACCAGCATTGCTCTGACAGAGAGGAGGACATGGCCAGCCTATTCAATCACATGGCCAGCCTATTCAACCTTCGCCTTTGCACAGTGTCCACGCTGGGAAGCTCAGAAGCTGTCCTGGTTGCCACATCCATCCTGCATTTAAGCGCTGAGATGGATAATCCTTCCCCATTTATTCTGTCACCCTACCAACTGACTGTAAAAGAACAGCTGTTAAGAGCTCGCTGCAAAAGTTGTGTGTGGTGATATTAACACTGGAGGAGCAAACGGAAGTTTGTTTTCTTGCTACAGTCTGATGTTGGAAAACGTTGTGCCAGGATGTGTGAGGCTGAGATCTGGAACAAGGCCAGATTCCTTTCAGATAGGGGCTTTCATTCATAGTCAAAGGGAGCGGATGCGCATCTTCTGCTGTGGGAGGGGAAAGAAAGCTTGGCATAGGATATAATAAAAATATTTACCTAGCCATGGGGTAGTTTACAGACAGGCAAGAGAGAACAGGGAACAACAGTCTCTTCTGAAGGAGACACTGCTTCCAGCAGAGAGCTGGTCAGTGAGCGAGCAACTTTGCTTTGTGGATACAAGCAGTCTCCTGACTTAAAAGCATTCTTCAACAGAGATCTAAAGGAATTCCCCGCTCCCGGTGAATGCACTTGAACTGCAAGGGGAATTCATAAATTCTTTTGAAGCAAAACTGAAGGTTTTCAAGTTGCTGTAGCTGAGATGACTAGTTGATTGATCTGAAAAGAGGTGAAGATATAGGTAGGGAGTGCAGGGGTCTTTTTGCCTGAATGTCCAACTGATGAAGATCTATGGCAAGACTCAGGAAAGGCTCCTCCAAACTTTGACTAATACCTCAGGAGAGCTTGCTCCATTCCAGCTTACCCACTTCAATCCAGCCTCGACATTCTGGGAGGTAGTCCTACTGGACACAGCTGGGAAATACGTAGCCAGTTTTCTCTGGTATCTGTAGAAGATACTTGTAATCTTGATGGCTATCTCCAAACACTCGTGGAGAAAACTCAGGTTGTATTCAGCAGTTAGGCTAAGGTTTTGGTCTTCTCTGACCACATTTTGCTTCAGGTGCCTCTTCTTCATAGGTTCCCCAATTCCCACACCACACCACTCTCGACCGCTCAAAACGCACTGCTTAGTGCTCTCTAGTCTCTTAGTTCTCTCTGGTCTATAGATATTTCTCCACCTCCACGTGGCTGCCTTTTACATTGGCAACAAGTTAGGCTGCTTTTCTTTGCCTCTAAAATCCCAAGCAGTACTTTGGGTTTTCCTTCTACTGATGTCACCCTCACCAACTCAGCCTCATTAATGCTGTTTTAACCTAAGTGTGCCTCTATGACAAAGCCCCAACCCAAAAGCTCACCAAGTAACACATATACTCTTCTGGGTTTGGTGTCTTCCTATTAATACATATCTCCCTGGCAAGCAGAGAAGCCATGCTGCTCAGGGAACGGAGGCACTGACAAAGGTATCTTTTCTCTCTCTGGTCTTGAGGATGCTAGGGGAATCTAGCTCTCTGCTAAATGCGAAGTGGCAGAAGTGCTCTTTCTAGTCATCTGTCTCACACACTGTTCCGACAACTGTTCCATCAGTGGCGGAGTCTCAGGATACCACTAAGCTCATTGAGGACTCATCCATGAACTTCCTTCCACAACACGCTGCGATACCCCATAATTAATCCTCTGCTTATGCTCCTCTCTTCCCCCTCAATAAAGAGTGAAGCAAGAGAAGGCTTTTCGTAGACCCCCTGCCCTGAGCACTCCAACTCTTTGAGATTTTCTTCACCATCTCTCTGAACCTTTTCCACCTTCTCTAAGTGTTTCCGCTACAGTCCTCTTGCATTATTCACTATTGCTAGCTGCCTCAAAACTGATTAAGTGACACTTTAGAGGGTCACTCCTAGATGATTAAGCAGCATACATATAATTAATATTAGTTGCAAAGGTAGGGAAGCCCCAGAGGTTGGAGATACAGTTAGAGGCAGTGAACTGCGTAATAAAATGGGTTTTGTTAGTGCCGGACTCAAGTCCTTCCACCGCAAACACAAACAGAAAAGAATTAATCACAGGTAAGGCACAAATGGACCCTTCAGTTAGCTGCTGGGAAAGCTGCCAAGCTTCCCTTTCAAAAGGCTCTGTATATCACAGCTGTACATTGTATGTAAAAAAGCTCAGATCCCTGGCCACAGTTTAATCCCTGGGCGAGAACCCAGAAAGGGCAGGTGTCACATCCATGGCATTTATTTATCGCAAATGAAGAAACGGCTTCTGCCTCTTGCAGGGGAACATTTTAGAAGGCCGACAGAGGGTAGAAAAAAAAATCAAACCTGTGTTAGTAAGAAGCTGAATCTATGTTACAAAACACAAGATGGTGTTAACAGTCTGTCATTAACATGCCACTTGGTACCTGGCGTTTGCATCTCACATGGAGAATGCAGGATACACATGTGTGGATAACTTGGGTCCTGGATACTCTTAGACTATTTAGACACAGAAGTACTACAAATGACAATAGGCAACATTACAGATTGCTGCAATTTCTCAAGAACACTGAAACCTGCCTTAAAAAATCACTCAAAGTTCCGGCCAAAAGCTCAGTCACCAAGAACAGGCTGGGCACTAGCTGACACACAGAAGGGCATTAGCCACTCGTTGAAACCCATAAGTGGTCACTTTAGCATCCTGGAATGTCTTCAGAGTTATTTTCAGTACAGGTTTTGGCGTGTTTGTCTCCTCTGTGGAAAATCCACATTTTTTTCAGTTTAAGTATTTCAGTTGTCAGCCAAAATGTTCCATTTTCAGGTGTTAATTTTTTCAAGAAAGGTAAAATATTATGTGGAGAACAAACGTTCTAATGAAACCTGTCACTATAGTAAAACCTCAATTTTCTACTGAAAAGCAGTTTAAACAAGGAAGTAAAATTTCACCCAGCATAGAGTCTTTCCTGGTCTGTCAGGCAGGAGAAACATGCACAGTGCTTTCCCACAGGAGGCCTACCCCTGGGAGCTGAGTATGACCCAGTGCCTGCCTGAGTGCTGTGCAGGCTTCACCTCTGGCCTAAGTCCTCTCTCTAGAACAGGGCAGTCTGGCTTCATACAGCAAAACACAAACTTCCCTCAAGCCCATCTTAATTCATTAATTTCAGTCCGTCGTGCAAGGGACAAAAAGGGGAATTTTCTACCTCCTTCATCTTCCAGTGTCACTTTCTAGATCATGTGCAGACCTCAGGGAAAATCTGCTGTTTGCTGACCACCGTGCCTGGACTTTGTAAAACAGATGCAGGAGCTGAGTCTGTTTACATTCTCTGAGGAACCTCTCCCGGCATACTATTAGAGGAATTAAATTCAGAAAGACCATAGCAATAAACAAACAGGATGCCCATCTCAAGCTTCAGCTTTTGAACATTTTGCTGTAACAGAGCAGGCAAGTGTTTCAGCCTTTCCTGCTGCTTTCTGTTTGTTGGAGATAGGAATATTTTTTCAGTAGTTACTGCATCTGTGGCAGAGGCTACATGCTGCTATTTCTGAAAAGATGTATTAAAAAAAATGCCAGATGTTACTTTCTAAGAGTTTTTGGATTCTAAGTGTCTAAGTCACTGCTAAAAGAGTACATCAACTTTTAAATTACATAGGCCAGGTTTCTCAGATACCCACAAGCCTGAATTCTTTTGGAATTTTAAAAACTGGTTATTATTTTGAATTGTTATTTGTTCTCAATAACTGTCAACACCAGACTCATGGCTGCTCTTCAAACAGCTCAGCCTTCCAAAAGATTCTGTGCACCCCTGCAGATTTCTTCAGCTGCCTACAGGCAGCAATGTAATTTGGAGAGTTTGTGAAACTGCAGGAGCTTTAAATTCTGAGCAAATTTCTTTGCAAAGTAGTTTCCTGCATCTTTCAACTTGGCTGCACCGTGTGATCAACACCTGGCTAACAGTCTAAGTTTTAAAATTAATGACCGTGTCACTGACGGGAAGGATGAAGAGAAAACTGCAAACATTACTGAGGAAGGGCAATGAAGGAGCCCTCCCACAACTTTTCAATGTGATCTTTTCTTGGACAATACACTAGCAGCAATACTCATGGTCCTTAACCATTAGGTCCTTAACCTAACCAAGTTTTCCTGGTGTCAAGCACCTCCAGTGTCAGATGCAGCTTCAGACAACACTTCAGCACATGTGCTCAAGACACATGGGGACTAACACATGCGCTTCAATGATGTATGCTCCACAAAGGATCCAAAGTAATAGCAAAAGAGCACCTCCACACCATACTACTAGGGAAGAGAGAAAGTTCTAAGAGACGTTATTTGGAATTAAAAGATTGTCTTTTTCTCCAAAAACTGGGTAAGGACAATGTGATCTAAATTGCTGTACACAGAAAAAGCAGTGGATGAAATTGGCTCACCACCTCACACTACTGGCAATGGTGATGGCTGATCTGCGTGGATGGAGCAGGGTGATTTTAAAGACAATTCAAGCTCATGCTGAGCTCTGGAATGGAAATCTAAAACAAACCTCCTCCAAAGGCCAGATGTGTTTAAATTCCAAGGTTGTGGCTTGAGTCTCGCTCTTTTCAGGTTGTGGAAATGTCAAGATCAAACTGAAACAGCTCCAGGATTTTTGTAGACAAAGAAGCATCCCGCACATTCAGCACGTTATACTCAAGAGAACCCCCTTCCAAAAATGGAAAAGCTGACCTGCAAACCCCACCTCAGGCATTACAAGCCCACAGATCTGGGTGCAGCCTCCAGGCAGCTTTTTAAAAAGTATCTATTTGGAGGGACTTGATCTCTGAGTCGTGGCCAGCCCTCAAGCACATCCACTCCTCTGGCAGATATGGTCATCCAACATGGGGCAGGAGGGCAATACAGCTCAAAGCCAAGCTCAGGGAAAGCAAACATCAATCTTGTCTGGAGGCAAAGGATAGCTTACAGTTAAAAGTTTAGGGGTTTCCCCAGGCCACGAAGAACAAAACACAGATTCTGAAAGGCAGAAATTCAGCTGCATCTTCCTATCCTTCTTCTGTAACAAGATGTCCAGTATCATCTTAGCTTTGAGGGACTCAACTCTGCTCTATGCAGCAGCTGAAGTTTAGCTCAAGGCTACTTACTCCCAGAAGTGTCTCTCTGGCTTTTGTCTCACACAGCCCTGTCCAAACCACTTCTAGCAGGCTATGTTTGTCTGCTTGTCTGCCAAAAAGATTCAATCCATCCTGAAATGGCAGTGCCTTTCCTCCTCATCTGGTGGCCCAAACCCACCATCACATCATTGACATTTCTAGTGTCAGAGCTTTCCCGGTTTGAGGTTTGCTTGCTCCTAGGAAAATGCCTTAAACTGAGCTCTCTGCACCCCTTCCCCCGATGCTGTTTTCTCCAGAGTACTTTGTCTCTGGTCTTTGGTTTGGTAATGACCCAAGCTCACTGCATGACAGCAGGAACTGTTGGGGAAAGTGAGTGAAGAGCAATTCTCTGCCTGTTCTCGCAACTCTGCCTCTCCAACACAGAAATGCTGCCACTTCTCTGCTCTACATCCAATTCTCAACAGCTGATAAAAACACTTAAAAACATGAAAGGAAATGAAAGTACTCCATCCCACTGGAAACCACCAGGAGCTGGGTATGAAACCTTCACATCAGGGCTTTAGAGCAGCAGTGAACAACCAATGTGCAATCTATTCACTGTTCTTCCCTGCTTACTGCACAGCTTGAAGAGAGGCAATAAAACCAGGGACTTCGGCTCAGCTGGTTTTGCCTGACTTGGCAATTTTTGTTACCATTCTGTGTTCCAGCATCAGGACTTCTGCAGATTTTACTTTTAGTTTTATTTCTATTGTCAGCATCCCAGCAAATACATGAGAGCAAAGTGCTGCCCTACTGGACACCAGCATCAGTGCTGTCTCATGGTAGAGCTCCCACATAAACCCTCACATCTGGACACTCTAGGAATAGGATTTTTAAAAACCATGTATAAGGCAAAAGGGATTCCTTATATCTCATGGTGTTCTTGTAGGCAATGCTTATTTTTTCTTTAATCTTTTCATTTCAGTAGTATCTGGCCTTTCTGCACAACCTGGGAACCTGTAAGACAAAACCTGCATTTTGTCCAACAATGCAAAGTAGAAGGTGGGGGCAGAAGGTGTGCTTCCTATTCTGAGACCTGTCCTATGTTTCTATGCTATTTTTAGAGAGTTTCTCTGGACAAATTACTCAATTTACAAGTTGCTATCTGGCTTACCCAGGTTGCACAGCTTCTGAGGCTGAGAATGCTTCTCTATGAGGCGCTGAAAATCTGCCAGTTTAATTACCTCAGTTTACCTGTTTGTAAAGGGAAGATAAGATCTTCTTCCCTGTCTCAACTCATTAATATTTCTAAATTGTTCTGAGATTATGGGATAGTTGGAACTATTTATAGGAATTCAAAAGACCATTTCTATTAGGTGCAAGTTGCCATGCAATTAAAATATCCTGAGCACCACAATACGTAGCAAATGGGACACCTTGTTTTACGTCAGCCAAGAAATGCTAAGTGGCTCTGTGTTTCCTAGTTGCTTATTTTGTACCTTTTGCCCTGAAAAACTCATTAAGGAAATGTACTGAGACAGAGTGTGATGCTTCACAGGAGTTGTAATTTCTCTTGAAGTTCCCAGCCCACAGGGAAAAGGATGTCCATGTGGGCAAATCAAACTCCTCTCCCCACAGCTCTATAAGATGCAGAGCTTTACAGTTTTCTGTTGAAAGAGAGGGATGTGAACAATAGTTACAGCCCTTCTGCACCTCTTAAAGAAGATTTCCATTCTGTGGGTATACATAAAGAACAGTCTCTGCTCTCAGTCCTTCCAGAGAAGGGGAACAGAAGACTGTTTTGTTTTGGTTTTTTTTTAGAGTTGGAAGGGACCATAGAGATCATCTAGTCCAACTCCCCTGCTGAAGCAGGGTTGCCTAGAGCTAGAATCTCATCTTTCCTTGCCTTCCTTCTACAGAGTGACCAGGGAGAACTTTTATTGGCTCATTCTCCTACAAGTGAATTTATTTTGATTCCTTCCAAAGGGTTGCATAGAGTCTGTCCTCATTTCTGTCTGGGAGAGCTTTGTGAAAGGCCATTTGGACAAGACTGCCACAATTATTCATGCCATTTGCAGACAATCTTTAAATACTTACAGTGTCCCAGAATGATTCATTATTTTTCTAGGAATATGAAGCAGCATATGTGTGTGTGTGTTTGTGAATATGCATACTCATGAAGAGCGAAGACAGCCAGCTCCCTTAGCCCCAGAGGCAGGAATAAAGATCAGTACAGATTTCTTCTTTGTCATGTAGGGCTTTTTGTGATACTTCAGTTGTTTCATCCCTCCATATTTTAGGTTTTAAGTGAACTCAAAGAAGAAGGTAGCAGTCTTATTTGTTTCCAGGTCTCCTACAACAGACTCCAGAAAACTCAGTCTAACATGTCCCAGGGGTATAATCCTATGTAAATAATTTATTCTAACAATGATCATTGGCCTTGGCTTCCGCCACCCAGGAGAAGAGCAGTTAAAGCCATTCCTCATAGTAGATTCCAAGGCCTAAACTTAACCTCCGTTAAATTTTCAATACGATTAATTTTATATCAGCTTTCAAACCAAACAGCACCTTGCTGGTAGTTTTTGGATGAACATACATTAACCGAAATGAGTTCGGAACAAGTAATCTAGATATCCTAGGATTTGGAATGATTTCCTAAAAAGGTATCTCAAATATTCTCCATAAATACCCATCCAATACAAAGTAATCCCAAAGGAAAGATTTGTGGAAGTAAAAATCAGAACAATTGCTGGAACAAATGTTCACGATTTGCTTGGGAGTGTAGTCCAAGACCTTTTCTGAAGCAGGATATAAGAAATAAATCCATGTAGGCTTTCACTAGCTATACTAAGTTTGGAACTTTTTAGTGTTGAGAATCTCTTCCCTTTTCACATTATTTAAGCCACTGCCACAGGTGCTAAAAATTATCTGCTTCTTTTACATGTAGAGCTGGGTGAGAAATGTTACTTACTTCCCAGTTAAACAATTAGAAGACCATACCAATGTGTATTGTGGTGCATAAGTAAAAGCACAGCAATCAAATCCTTTTAATATTTTTCATCACTAAACTGATTTTCTGGTAACAGTAAAGTTGACTGGGCATTCCTTGGGAGCAACTGTCAGGGGGACCAATAGAGAAGAGACCGTTGGTAATAATAATTTTAAGAGGAAGTATGAATCCTTCACTAGGTAAGACATTTTCCTCTCCTTGCTTGCCCCACGATCATCCCTTTTGTTATTATACCTGCATACCAAATGGTACCTCCCTCAAAAGATTTTGTTAGTCTGATTTGTCTGGCTAAGAAAATGTCATCTAAAAGAATAAATCTGCAGAGGCGGCAAGTTCAAACACTCACACAGAAGATTTAAAAAATATCCTGTTCTGTGCTTGTAGAAACCAGTCTCCCCACAAGTTTAAAGAGTCCAAAACCCACATGAAGGGAAGAGAAAGTCATGTAAGTGATTAAAGAAATCCAAAGCAATCCATGTTGTAAGGTCTCTGCAAAAGACACTTGGTAAAGTTACTTTTTGGGTTGGTTTGGTTATCAACATCTCTTGCCATACGGCAGTGATCCTTTTCACTTTAATTTCACCAGTAGGCATCAGCTTCTGTTGTCTCTCCAGCTTCCTGTCAACATCACTATTAAGGTGTTCTAGCAAGGAGATGTGATTAGCATGTGTGTTTTTAATACATGCTTCCATAGTGAAATAAAAAGAGGCTTCATACAAATATTAATAATAATCCTATACAATCTAAACAAGCTTTGGGACAGCTGTGCAAAAACAATATTGCAAGCTTTGTGTCTTATGGGATGGGAATAAGGCTGATTTCTTTAAAATGCATGATTTATCCTACCTTGCTGGCTTTCAGTATCTCAAACATCAGAGGCAACCCTTGTGTGATGAGCTCCTCTGTGTACTCTTCTTCCTGAATGGACTTGAATTCCTTTAGCAAGCACTGGATGAGGGGTCGTCTGTGCTGCTGGAAGGACGTGCGCAAGGACTCCAGCCATGTGTGCAGAGTCCAGGGAACACCTAAAGATGGAGGACAGAGCTCATTCACAGTTTTGGAGAAGAATTTGCCCTTCTGCTTTTTCACCTTTACTTACTTACATTAGGATTTCAAGCAAAAGCTGCCAAATAACCCTAGAAATCAAATACCTGTTTATCCCCAATAAGGGGCAATGTTCAGCTGCTGTGGGCCACCTCCAACAGCTCCTCTTTTGTACTCTGTGTAAAGTAGTCCATCAATATCAATATCTTTTTGTTCTGAATTACCAGGACATCCCAGACCTAATGCACAGAGGCTTTTTTCCAAATGCTAAGAGAAGAATGTGGTCTCTCTGCTCATGTAGCCTTTAGCTTCTCTGCTCAGACTCCCAATTGCAGGGGTACTCTGTGATGCAAAAGCCTTTTTGGAAACTAGATTTATGCTAGCTCATTTGTTTGAATATGGCCCTGGAGAGCAATTAAATGGTAAAAAACACAATTTTGGTCACTACCCACCTGTATTAGAACTGGTGATCTTCAGATTAAAACTTTCTTCAAGAGCTACCCCATGTCCTCTCCTGATCATTACTATTTTCCCTAAACAGCACTGGGCGAATTAAGCAGCTCAGTTTTTTCAAATAGTTTGTCGTGGCAGAACTACTCTCCAGGAACTTAAAGGAAACTACTTCCATTCACTGAGCGAGAAAGCACATGGACCTAATGTACCTCTGCAGGCATTAGGCTGGATGTGACCTACTTTCTGCTCTTGCAGAACAGTGTGGGAGGAAATGCAAGCCTAACATTTGTCTACAAAAGGTTTTTAATTCCATTTCAGCAAACGTCCAGTGCCTGGAGAGAAGCCCTCCGCTCTCCTCTCATTCATTACCAGGATTTGCCTGCTCAGCCCACCCAGTGAGCCACCACTGAGACCACCGCATGCCCTGATCCACATGACATGTCCCCAGGGCTAGAGCACTGCACCAGGCAGAGGCATGCCAGGCACTTGGGTCTCTCTCTGTGAACACAGATCAATAGGGATGGGAAATACACAGCACAGAGCAATTCCCCTCCACGCTACCCAACTACCATCCTCACAGGCAGAAGTGACTTCCCTGCAGGTTGGTATAATGTTTAAGCCCCACACTGGCAGAGTTGGTACACCAAGAAACCAGTTCTTTGCTTCTGCTCTCAGAGCCTCCTCACAAAACTCAGAACAGAAAGATTTTGCTATTGATGGAGATGCAAAATTAAAGGGTGGGAAAATGGCTGGCCTGGATGAACAAAGAGCTCTTGATGGGACTTAAGGAAAAAAGGAAGGTTTACCACCTTTGGAAGAGGGGACAGGCAACTCAGGAGGAGTACAGAGATCTTGTTAGGTCATACAGAGGAAAAACTCAGGAAGGCAAAAGCCCAGCTGGAACTCAACCTGACGACTAATATAAGGGACAACAAAAAAAATTTCTATAAATACGTCAACAAAAAGAGAATCACAGAGAATGTCCATCCCTTACTGGATGCAGGGGGAA
>BJBW01000662.1:90413-124759 GCA_004320125.1 Scolopax mira | reverse complement strand
GAGTGAAGTCCAAATAAATTAATTTGAACCTCGCAGTGAAGTCCTTTCTCCCCGTTTCGTCACAGTGACCAGCAGGTCAAGGGAGGTCATCCTGTCCCTCTACTCTGCCCTGGTGAGGCCCCATCTGGAGTACTGGGTCCAGTTCAGGGCTCCCGAGTTCAAGAAAGACAGCACTCTAACATCTTAAAAATAGCAAACATTGAGGCCCAAGTCATATAGAAATTTTTTTACAGCTCTAGTTTAAACATAAAAACCACAAAAAAATTAAGATTGCAACCTACCATAATAAATAGCAACATTCCACTGGCAACTTCATTGTGCTTTATTACTGCTAATAAATTACTGGTTTAGCCATGACAGAAAGGAACAAAAAATTGCGTAAGTGGACAGAGATTGTAAGGCTAAGGATTTATATATCCTACTTAAAAATTTTAAGTGCAATGCAGGAAACTGTCATTCTCTAAAGACAGATTTGTTTCAAAGAAATTATACTAGGTTTTGGAGTATAAAGAACTACAGGGAAAACTGATTATTACTGATATTTTTTTTCTAATTCATACTGGGTTAAATTTTAACAGTATACACTGAGGATAGAACTTCAAATAGTGTTTGAAACTGTTTAAGGGAGCTAGTGGGTGTTACATCAGAATTAAAAAGCCTGCTTATCAGGTGTTTTCCATATATTCATATCTATATTTTAATATTAGTTAATATATAGGCATTCAAGGTGACATTCTTCTCATGTAATCTGAGATTATTAATCACTGTGCCCTTTGTAGCTAATACTAAAACTTTTCTCTGACCTATTTAAGTATTCCTCGGTTCTGATTTATATGTGAGGATTTTGTCAAATTAATTATACCTTGGAGATGAAAACAGTGGTCAGTTAAGGTAATACCCTTAGTATAATTTCTTTAATATCCAAATGTCTAAGATCTCAGAAGGGTGTCCTATTTTTAGAAGTTTGTACTAAATAAAAGAAATGGACACTTAGAAGATAGCCAGTGGGAAAGTTTGGAAAGGAGGGAGGTAACGTGTAGAATGAAACAGTTTGGGACATTTCTTTAGTGTGTTTTTTTCTTTTTCCTTAAGAGATATAGTTTGCTATAGAGTTAATTATAATACTTGCAAAACAAGATTGCAATTCAGAAAAGAATTGTTGTAAAATATATAGTTGTAAAAATATCTCTACAAAATGAAAGTGTTATATTCTTGAGTTAAGTAAGATATCTCTTGACTGTCTGGTAACCCTGAACGACTGGTGTACTGTAGGTGTTACTAGACAAAGCAGCAAGCACATATTGTGTATTGCTAAAAGTGTATTGCTATGCTTTTACAATGCATAGAAATAACAATTTCAGTACAATGTGGTGATAACATGGGCTTAGTGAGGCCCATGGCCAAGCAGGGCAGAGTTGTGAGGAGCTGGAGACTGGCACTGCTGTGGTGTCACTGGGGCAGGGATTGAGTTGAAATGGGGTCCTGGGCCATGGGCAAGGTGGTAGAAGGCCTGAAGAGACCTGACAAAAACTTTCCAGCTCATTAAAGCTGAGAAATACTCTCTGGAATTGCCTAATTATTTCTACTTTTCAGAATCAAGACTACTATTGCTCAACTGGGCATCTCCAATTGATGGCTGTACAGCTGAGAATAATTCAGAGAAACACTGTCAAACGGTGCTGCTGAAACAAACAGTCCAACCTAGAAGAAAACAAGAGTTACTATGAAATTTTGAAACTCCCACTGACAAGAGTGAGAGGAAAAGACTACTGTGGAAAAAAGAAGGAATCCAGAAAGGGAGAAAGGGAGGGAGACAAAAAAGCGGTAGTAGGAAAAGCAAAAAACAGTGCAAAGGCAATGTTTTATTGACATTAGATTAACATAACCTTTGACATGAGAAGATTTCAAGAATCATCATATTAACAAATCGAGAGTGCACTTTCTTTTTTCAACTCCAGTGAATGGCTTTCAGTTGTAATGAACTTAAACTAGGTGCTACCTACAGTCCCCTTTGCTTCTGCATGCTGCTTTGATATCCACTCAAAAGTTTACATTAACCATTAGAAGTGCAGACACTTACAGGATTTGTGATTGAGCAAATACATCTTTGTGTATTTAAAAGAGTCATCTGTCTGAGTAGCTGCCTTTAGCTCCTTATCTCCGAGCCCAGGTTCAAACACTCCTTTATGTTCACAACAGCAATATTTCTTTTCTGCTCTTTTTGATACTTCTTTGTAGAATCTTATCAGTCTTTAGCCACAGATGAAGATGAGAAAAAATTTATCAATAATTAACTGCAGAACTACCAATGAAAACACATGCATTCATTGCTGTTATATCATTGTTTCTGAATCACACTTTTACCATTTTTAATAATACATTCTGTTATATTGTTATGTGATACAACTAGATTAAGTTATTTTATATAAATACGTATGTATGTCAGAGAGTATTGCAATAGCTTGTGCTGAGTTACTATACCTTTTTGCTAAATACTTTTAATCTTAAAAATAAATCCCATCACAGATTAAGCAAATGCATACAGAGCAGTTGACAAACATCTTACTTATGGACCTTGAATTTTAGGCTTTTTAATAGCCTAAAATTCACAGTCTCTGAGGAGCTGATATATTAAAGTCTTGTCTTCTCCCTTTATTCTGACTGCACAAGTCAGGCTTTTTATGCAAAACATTTATTATTAAAAAAAAATCAAACAAAACCAAATACAAACAAAACAACAACAACAAAAAAACCCCCAAAAAACTGGAGACAAAAATAAATAGAAGGCTGAGAGGAGAGGAAATAATATCAGACTATTACAACAAACTTTTTTTTTCCTTGTTTGTTTTTGGAAGTATCTAGACTCTTCAAAAATTTTCCACAGAAGTATAGCTAACAATAGAAAATAAAATTAATGAAGAATTTTACAGATTTCCTTCATGTGTTGCAATACTCAAAATATAAACTATTAAACTAAGAATTAATTAGGAATAGTTGAAAATTAATGGTGCATTTTTAGCAGTAATACCATAAAATTTATCAAAATTTTTTAAAAAAATTATCATCTAAGAAAGCTGTCTCCATTTTCCACTGTTCTTTTAATATCATTGTGCAGATACTGCCTGTAGAAAAATTACATATATTTACACTTTATTTCTAATCTAACAAGAATGAATGTTAAATATATATATACACACACAGATATACACACACACACTTTAAAATATTCCTGAAATATAACTATAAAGTTTGAGTATAAGTGTTGGGCAAAGTAAATGTATTTTTTATGAGAGTGACACATCTGAAAAAGTACAAATGTCACAAATAAAACATGAAGAAGACTTTGCATCTAACAATAATATATGTTTTGAATTTAAGGACTGATGCCACAGATGCCTTTAAAATTCCTACTTAATAGGAATTAGCTAATACTACATGATTATGAAAACCACAGTTTATTTTTTACAGTAAAGGTATTCTGCACTCTTTGATTTAGAAGTTTATTAATGGCATATTCATAATAAAACAGTAGCATAAGCTATGTACTTCCAAATACCTAAATTTCAAGATCAAAATCCATCTAAAAACTTCATAAATATTCCTCTTCTACACTAAAAAAAAAAAAAAAAAAAAAAAGAAGAATTTGTTTTGGTCTTTCTGCAGCCTGTATTTCTTGAATAGTAATATTGACCTCATAAAAAGAAAAGCAAGAAAACTAACAATAATAAAACTTCTGACTGTTTGGTTGGCTTTTGTTGGCTTTTTTTTAGTAAAATACATAAGCAGTAGCATGTAATATAATCTACTGCATAAACTTTCAGTCTGGAGAGCATTTGCTCTAGAAAACCATAGCAGATGCTGTCTGCTCTGTTCAGAAGCTTTCTTAAAATTTCCAGGTTAATGTTGCTTGCAGACAGTTCATACTGTTTTCTCTTCTGCAAAAAATGTCATCTAACTGAAGTAGTTCTTCTCTGTGTTTACTCCCTCGATTTATTTATATACAAGCATTTTCAACCCTCAGTTTTCCAAGAAGTTGCATCTTTCTGATGTCTTCTTCATACGAATCTTCCCTTTATTGCTTTTTTTTTTTTTTTCATTACATTTGTAACAGATGAACCCTTTTAGGTATCAGCTTCTGAATTGCAGGGGGTTGCAATTTTGGGGAGAGAGGGGTATTTTCCCATTAATAAATTACATTTTGGCAATATATCCATAAAGAGGCAGTCTTTCTACAATAATAAAAATATTTATTATTAATGGGTTGCACTGGATAGTATTCCCATATATGTGGCAGAGTTAAGTTTCATTATGCCAAATTCAACAGAAGTTAAATTTTTTCCCTCTTCTTAAATTTCTAGTTTTACTAAAATGCATATGCATTTTAGTATCTACCATATGCAGAATGAATATTTTGTACAAGCGTAGCAGGTAAAATTTTCTTTTAAGTGCATAATTGTACAATCACCTATTATTTTCATAAAAAATATAATAGAATGCAGATGATATTTTATTATAAACTCACTGCTTGTACTGTTTTGGGCTGGTATAGAGTTAATATTCCTCATAGTACCTGGTATGCTGCTGTATTTTGGATTTGTTATGAAAACAGTGTTGATAGTGCAGGGATGTTTTAGCTATTGCTGAGCTGTGCTTACATAACATCAACATCTTTTCTGCTTCTCATGTTGCCCCACCAGCAAGCAGGCTGGGGGTGCACAAAAAATTGGGACAGGACATAGCTTGGACAGCTGACCCCAATATATCAAAGGGATATGCCATACCATATGACGCCATGCTCAGCAATAAAAGGTGGCAGGAGAAGAAAGAGGAAGTTACATTTGGAGTGATGGCATTTGTCTTCCCAAGTAACAGTTACATGTGATGGAACCTTGTTTTTTTGGTGATTGCTGAACACCTGCCTTCTGATAAGAAGTAATGAATGAAGTCCTTGTTTTGCTTTACTTGTGCACACAGCTTTTACCTTCCCTATTAAATTATCTTTATCTCAATCCATGCATTTTCTCATTTTTACCCTTGCATTCACTCTCCCACTTGGGAAGAGTGAGCAAGAGGCTGTGTGTCATTGAGCTACCTACTAGGATTAAACCATGAGAGCTATTCTACACACAAAATCACAAGTAGAATATTTAAAATCCAAGTGAATTTTTTTCATATAACTTCAAGAGATATCTTCCAAAATGTCTGTCTTCATTCAATCAGTGGAGAGTACCCACATGCATTGACATATATATCAAACCTGTAACTAGGGGACTCCCAGATAAATTTATTTTGGGAAGAGTTACTGGTTCTCCATCACGATGAAACTGAGAATAAGATAGGACTCTGTGTCACTCACACACATGACAGTTACCCGTATTTATACATAGTTACAAGTATTATAGTTACAATTTAAGTATCTTCTTTAATTCAACATTCACTGTCAATATCCCATATATACTGAGTAGGTCTCTGTAATGCAGGTATGAAGAGATACTACTGGATATAATAAAATCTGGTATAGAAATAAAATAATATACACCAGCTGCAGTGTAAAATAGTTGCTTTCTTCTCTACTTTTGATCTTCTTTCTACAATGCTTATGTGTTGACATAGTAAAATGTTATTTACTTTAAAAGTTATATTAAAGCCAAAAGAATGGAATAAGACTAATACATATGTGAATTCAAACGAAAAATCTTGAAATGTCGTTAGACAATTAAATGAAAGCCAGATGTTTTAGGAGTGGGTATAATAGGTAAGTCTATCAGGACATTTGAGTGAATACAGACAGCAGCCATATTGCAAGGCAGAAAGTTGTTTTAAAGATCTGTTACTTGAATCACTGCTCTCTGTGCATATTATACAATGTTTAAAACCATAGTAATTCTGACACTTACATAGTAAACTATACAATTCACATCCTTCCAACTTGGTGGTGGTTTTGTTTTGTTTTGTTTTTCAGAATAAAAACAACAACAAAACAAAAAAATCAAACCAAACCAAGCCAAGCCAAAACAGAGTTTTACCATTGAAATTGCACTAGAAGAATTACTATTAGAAAAAAAAAGCTGAAAATTTACTGTGACTGACTGAAAAAAACCACCTTATATTATTTTCAGATGCAAAGGTGTATTTGTGTCAAAGCAGTAGCAGTTTTAGGTAACAGTTCCTTCTAATATAGTGATCTCTTAAATTTTAGAACAAATTTGCAGGGAGAGGGAAACTGAAAAGCACTTCAGGATTGTTGTTGAGGATATAGCATACATGAACCATTTACAAAATGGTTCACAAAATTACAGGATGCTTGGTTGCAGAAGAAACTTACTCCTTATTCTGGAAATTTAAAGCATTATCAGTAAATGACCCTGCATTACTATTTTTTGAACGCAGTGTTAACAGTGATAATCAAGCTGCAGTAATGACTATCATCTTTGTCCTCACTAGGTTATGGACTTGGAATATCTAGAGTTCAAACACAAATTACATCGGCTAACTGCTTTTTCTGGTGTTCTGGAGAGAGCATCTTTTGTTTGGTCAGTGAAAAATAGCAACAAGTAAAAGACAGAAGACTGGAGTAAGAGTTTTATCTATTTATGAAATGTTTCAATTCTTAAACTTTATAGACATAATTTTAAGCTCTACTCCTAATAAAAAGGGTAACATTATCATTTTAAATCTTTAAACACACGGTGTTATCAATACAAAGTTGAAAATATTACTTCAAGTCAGTATGGTTGTTGCAATGGCAGAGTAGAAGTGAAGTAAAAAAGAAAGAAAAAAAAACCAAAAAACAAAATAAGTAAACGTTAATATAGCTTTGGTAGAAAGAGGGCAACACCAAATAATTTTTACCATTCAATCTATTCTTTGAATATTTGTGTCTTCTTGTTTAAGGTTATTTCTGCTAGAACTGCTCTTGTTGTTTGTTTGTTTTTGTTTTTTTTGGTTAAATCTTTGGATACCAGAAAAGTATTAGCCTTCACATTTGAATATCATATCACAAAAACCCTGATCCTAAACTCCATATATTAGATTGAACATCCTAATAGGAATTAAATAATTCTGTAAACTCAATGCGAATAATACCTCCAGAATGCCTGTGTTAACAGTTTGAGAAGTGAAGGTTGTGGCACAGCAGCCATTCAGGGCGGGAGTTGCATACACTGTGTGGATAAGGGGTTTTTACAGCATTCAAAATGAAACAGGCCAAAATAGCAATCTTTACCTTTTGTAGTTTTCTCTGGATTCCTGACAAGAGACAAATGTTGCAGCAACAGCTGCTCTTGCTCTCTTCCACTCCCCTCACAGCAATTGCACAACCTCTCACAGCTGCCCTGCATCTTGACATGGTACCTGCTGTACATTAGCTGCAGAGGAGGCACAGCATGTTTTCAATTTGAGCTGTCAAAAAAGACATAAGGGAAGGGGAACAGTACTGAAAAAACCCACTCTTTTCATTTTTTGTTTCTTCAGTCAATCTATAAACCTATGAAAATGTTGATAGTGCGACCAGTCATGCCTATGCATCCAAATCATCCAGCTTAAATGATGAGTTTAATGGATGAATTCTTTTTATAGAGTGATACTTTTCTCAATTAATTTTATGTATTCCATGTTGATATTCAATGTGCTGGCACACCTGGTTACCTTCAGCAAGGAATACAACCAAGTCAATTTCACTGCCACAAACAATACTACTATATGCATTAGCTCTCTTGATGTAGACAGGAGACTTACTTTTGAGTATTTTATATTCTTTGTATATTCAGTCTAAAGTAGCCTTGGAAACAGAAACGAAAATCTCTTCTTCAATCTAGATTAATGGCACTGCAAAATGCACTCATGTTTGTCATTGAAATTTAAATTAAAGTGAAATATAATAGGAGATGTGAACCAGGAGTATTTTATTACATAATCATGTCTACAAATTCTGTTTTCTTTTTGGAGATGAACCATATGTCTTAGTTTTGATATGATTATGTTAAATAGAAGACTTAGATATTTGCAAATAGGTAAATATACCTAGCACTAGTCAGCACTCCCAAATTCACCATTATACAGATCCTTTAATTATTTCTCCTTTTTCTTGTGCCCTACTGCTGGCCCTTGAATTATATTCAGAGACCCAGTGAAACCAGTGGGGAGGTAGAAGTGAAAAAATAGCTCTGTTTCATAGTCTTTTCATCAGTTCAGCAGAAGAAATCATTCTGTACTCAACACAGAATTTCTAGGGGAATAATATGGCAATTCAAACCAAATTTTGATTATAATTCCATCACAAGGAGCTAGCTATATAATGTTTTAAATTTATTTCAAAACAGTAATCTTTTGATCATCTACCCTTTTTCGAGTTCCTTCCTGTGACTGGAATTTCTTAAATACTGCAATATTTTGCAAAAAGCACTAAGAAGCAATCCATATCTTCTTTACCATTTTCATCTAAGTTGTTTATAATAATGCTAATGATATCACCATTAACATCACATTCCTAGTTTTCAGGAACATTATTTATGAGTTCTTATGTAAAAGAATTGGAATAATGTGAAGTATCTCCAGAGTAGGCTACTCAGTAGTCTGAGGCTTTTGTGACTGAGTATGATTCTTCTCTGGAGAATTCCTTGTCTCTGTATCTAGAAATATAGTAAATACTATTACACAGTGGCTTATTAAAATTATATTATCCATTACTATTTTCCCAACAGGAAATAAATTGGCACACTTACCCAGTTACAATCATAGTCTGATTATCTTGTATGGTCCAAGAAACACCTTAATCAAATTAACAGTCTTGGGCAAGTAGTGGTACTGTGTTATTTTTTAATGGTAAACTCAACTCTATCATATTTCAGATAACATTTGAAATTTCACAAATTCTTTGTTATCCCAACAGGAAGTAACAAAGCTCCATTTGAGACCTTAGTTTTGTGGGGCTTGGTGCTCTGATGGGACCTCTTACTCACAAATTTGAGTATTTCTGTCAATATAAAGAGTTCCATCTGCTGATTGAGTAATATTCAGCAACATATGCCTTGCTAAACAGGTGGAGGATACATATGAACAAAAGGCAGCTGGTTCACAGAGCTTAATTTCTTCTACAAATGATTTTTAGTATCATGTGAGAGTGGGAAAAGGGGATCGATACAATAAGGCACAGTCACTCTAATTGTTTCAAATGGGTGATCCAAAGATCACAATATGACAATGGAGGTGGTGACTGTGGTTAAAAAATTGCATGTATGTGGTCAGGATGAAGTTAGAAAGGACAGGACACTTTGTACAAAATTTTTTCTTCACTACTTTCTCATACTGTAGGTGATGAAACATCAGGTGATTTCCTTGGTTTCCTTCATAAGTAATATCTCTTAATTTGAAAGGGCGAAACTCAACAAATTGTGGTCTTGTGAAATTAGAAGCATGAGAGAAACCATTAAGCACTGTGAGTAGTAACCTAAGTACAGCAGTGAGGAAAGAGTACTTTCTGATAAAGTTAGTCAGAAAATCTATTGGAAATTCGGTTTTGTGGTTTGGCGTTTTTTTTCTCCTTGTTTCTGTTTGTTTGTCTGTGTTGGGTTTTTTTGTTGTTGGTGGTTTCTGTTGTGTTTTTGTTTTTAAGGACAGCTGGCTCAACAAGCCAAATCTTTTCAAGGAATTATATTGATGCCAAGGAAAACATCAGGTTTTTTTTTTTCACATCCAGGATAGAAATAGGAGAAAAAAACTACCACTGTCAGTAAGGTACTTTTCTAGATTAAGGGAGAGACTTTTCTTGCAAACTGAACAAAACAGTAATTTTAAAAATTGCCCTTGCACAGCTTGGGTTTAATGTCTTTAACACTAATCTGTTGAGGGAGGAATTGATGAGCAGGGGCTCTGGAGGTGGTGCAAACGCCTTCTCCTGTTATATTAGCACCACATTCAAACTGGCGAAATAACATATTCTTGCTACAAAGTTGAAAGTCATGTGAAAAATAATGTGTGTCTTATGGTAAATCAGAGTTTCTAATTGTGAGTCTTCATTGTGAAGATTGGGGTGGGGGGGCATGGGGGAGTGGAGGCAGTGATTCTGTGATCTATTGGGATTTCAGAAGTAGCGGCCTTTAAGTATAGTCAACTCAAAATGAAGGGGAGATGGTCTGCATTAAATGAAGGTTAACTGAGAACTGAACACTGTATTTTAAAGTCAGACAAATTCTGAAGTTAAAGAAAAATCACATTCTGTAAAATGAGAAGTCTTCTATGTCAACCTTTTTGCAGTTCTTAATCTATAATATAGCCTCCTAAACCTTGGAATATGAAGTCTTTTAAAGAGTCATTTATTTTTCATTCATTCATGGTATTATATTAGAAAAATTATTGAAAATTGATTTTCACAATGAATTTTCACAGCTTTTCTTCTTTTTTGGCATTGAAGATTTTACAGTCTGTAAAATAAATAAGTATATAGAAAGAGATCAAAAGTCTATATAGTCCATTGTTCTGTCAAGGTCAGCAGTTGAAATCAGAACAGTATAAGAACAAGACAGTTATACCTGTGGACATTCTGTGGTTTAGATCCTGAAACTGTAATCCCACTATCTTGACTTTGTTTAATCCTTCTTATTAACTGATGTAACCAGATTTGGAATTCAAGTATTTTATGACTTGACTTGAATTCAATTATATGTTATATGACACCACACTATTTTTGGTTTGTTTTTTTTTAACCACCAATATAATAACCTTTCATGGTCCTCTAACTCTTACTCAAGAAGAAATAATCATAGAATCATAGAATAGTTTATGTTGGAAGGGACCTTAAAGATAATGAACAATTTTTTTACCACTTACCTTGTTTCTGCCAGTTACAATTTTATGACCTATAATTTTATTTTTCTTTCATTTTTTTCTTATCTTAGTTCATTTTAATCCCATAAAATGTAATTTTAATGCTATATCCTTTCACTGATTCCCAGTGACAGGATGAGGGGCAACGGGTACAAACTGGAACATAGGACGTTACACTAGGATATGAGGAAGAACTTCTTTACGTTGAGGGTGATAGAACACTGGAACAGGCTGCTCAGGGAGGTTGTGGAGTCCTTTTCTCTGAAGATCTTCAAGACCAACCTAGATGCAGTCCTGAGTAATGTGCTATAGGCAATCCTGCTTTAGCAGGGGAGTTGGACTAGGTGATCTCTAGAAGGTCCATTCCAACTCCAACAATTCCATGATTTTGTGATTCTGTGATCATATGGAAGCCATAATTAATATTGAAATATCCTTGTTGCCTCCACTTCATATCTTCAGTTTTGCAAAATTATTTTTTATATTAGCTGCCTTGAATGAAACATGGAATTAAAGGATGACACATGAAAACACTGAGTGGCATAGCTATTTGTCTATTACTTAAATAGTAATTCCTGATTCTTATCTCCTTTCTCCAACAATTAAGCATATGCTTTCATAAAACTATCCAGGCTATGTGTGAGCTTTTTTCTGAGGAATATTAACTGATTTTGACTAGTGTCTATAGTGTTAATTGAAGTAGAACAGGATTCAAATTTCTAGATCCAAAGAGAAAGAATATTAAAACCCATCACATCCACAATGCTTTTTTCCCCCATGTTTTCTTTTCTTTTCTTTTCTTTTCTTTTCTTTTCTTTTCTTTTCTTTTCTTTTCTTTTCTTTTCTTTTCTTTTCTTTTCTTCCAAAATAAAGTTAAAAGGTAGGTGCAGTTAAACAGGCTTTTCTCTGTCTATCCTTCATCTGAATTAATGGTAATTTCTTCTGATCAACTCACCGTATCATAGTTTCTTTTAGTTTTTGTTACTTTGACAATGTTGTAATATAAGAACTCATTGTCTGTTGTAATACCGGAACTATCCTTGCTATTTATTCTGTTTTACATCATTGGCAGGTATGATGAACATGCAATGTTTGTTTCCTGCAATAGAGTTACAAATCTGTGAGAAGGCAGTAAATTTTATTTCTAATAAATCTTGCAACAGTTTAATTCCCTGAGGTATTTTAGGACAGCAACTCTCAAAGTCAAAAGCTTTCTTAAAATCCAAGCTTATCTGAATCACTATTGACTCCTTCAGCACCAAAAGATTATTAAAACATGAATTCTTCATATAAAAATCAGTGTTGTTTCTTCCCATTTATTCTATTTCTCCATTATATACAAATTCTGTTTTTTTAGTACACTTTAAAAGAACTTTCCTTGTTTTCCCCAACAGTCTTTTCCTCACATCCACACTCTAGCTTTTTCAAAGAATAAATTCCTTACTTGCCTCCTCCCTATCACCTGAAAATAAGGACAATTTTGATGACAGTTAACATACCAGTTAACACTTAGGTAATTCCATATTTGATTTCTTTTAGATGAAACAGTTTAGATCTATGCCTTTTATTGAAGTGTCCTAAAACTATACTATTAACATGTAAGTGCGTGGTATTCTCTTAGATTCTCCCCTATAAAGACAAAATGTGGAATAAGATTCTCCCTAAACTCTTTTGCTGTGATTGCTAATATGAATAATTCAGTTAGCTTTTATATTATGTTTTATCTTTCTTTTACTGTTCTGTTTTTGAGATGATCATCTAACACTCCTGTCATCTCTCTGGAAAATTTTCTATTTCTGATGTGCTGTAAGGAGTTTTTAATATTAGTTTTAATGCCTGTAGCAAGCTGTTCATGAAAATATTTTTTTTTATTTTTACAGTCTTACAGCTTTACATTTTCCTCGCCAGATTTTATGTTCCATTTAAAGAAGAGAATATTGCACTTTTTATAATCTTCTTTGTTAAGTAAGTAACTAATTCAACTTCTTTCTTTCTTTATTGCCATCCTTTAAAGTCATTGTTAACTTTTACATAATTACTTTGAACGACTCTAGAGTGTCTCTTGCAATTGTTCCATTTTATAAACTTGTTCTAATGAATTTCTAATGTTGTCCCTATCTGTGGTAACTGAATTCATTATGAAGAGAATCCTGCTACTAAGCTTAAAGATTTTCTGAAAATAAATGTTTAAATGCTCAGCAAGCAAGAAATAGAAGTGCAAGAAATAGAAGTACAAGAAAATGAATGCAAACGTAAAGCAGCATGGACAACAAAGTACTGTGAACCAAGCCTGTCTGCAATGGACAGCTTTTAAAAAGGGTCAGAAAATAATTGTAACACTATTACATTACAGGAGGAAATGTACTTAGAAATGAATAATGAAGAAAAAATCAAATTTTTGGAGTATGGCAGATAACAGTTTGCACTTTTTACAAACAACACATATTAGCTATGCTTATGGGGAAGCGGAAACACCTTGGCAGCTGACAACTTGGCAGCTTTTTTTTTAAGAAGAGTATTCAACAAGACTGGTAAAAGCACTATGAAATTTTCATTCCCATTTCTCCTTGTCAAGGCTTGTGAAAATACTGCACTCACCTGAGAATTTAATTCATGTGAAATATTTCACTCATATCAAGAAGGAAAATCATGATAATGTGCACTTGCTGCCCAAGCTAAATGCAAATTCTATTGAGAGCTTTTGCCTTTCTTCAGCTCATTGAAATATTTAATGATAAATTTTACTTAGAAATAAACCTGAATTAGAAATAATATGCTAAAACCCCAATGCATGGGCTTGTGCCAAAATTAATGAACTTAATTTTTTCATTGTCTCCTTACTAATTAATTTCAAAGGTGAGCTGCTGCATTGCAAAGTCTGCTTTTTTTTTTTTTTCTTCAGATAAGACATATTTTTTTAAAATTTTGTATTGTCCCTGTGTTCCCACTGAATTTGAGATGGGATATCTGTTATTTCAGGAAACCAGAATGAGTTTTGCTTCTCCTTTTATATAGTTTGGACTACTGATATTATGAAAAGACATTTGTTTGCAAGTTTAGGCTGATTCAGAATGCTAGTCGTAGGCCTAAAGGTAACTTCTGTGACATTTCAGGGTAATTCAACATGTGTAAGTCCCTGGGGCCTCTTTAAAACATTGAAAAGAACTGTGGGCATAGAACATTTAAATTATTAATTCTAGTGTGAGAGAAATGTTTTTTTTCAGGGAACATCTCACATGAAGGTCTCTGTCTGAGTTGCTCTCTCTGTCTACTGATAATGTAGGGCCATGGAGATGAAGTTTTGTTGCAGAGATTATTTTCATTAGAGATGCTCTAGCTCATGTGATCCATATTTAGTGAAAAGTCAGGGGTGACTTGTCTTTGGAACCAGGTAGCTTGGCAAGTCCTTCATATCATATTGTTTCAGGGTTGAAAGTGTGTTCTTAAAATCCCTCAAAGGGAAAAGTTGTGGAAGAATTGTGACCTTAATGTGGGAGGAGTTTTTTATTGTGTTTCATGGATAAGAAATTTGTGTTGGTTGTAAGGCTGTTAGTTTCTGTATTTTTCCCCCTCAAGTACTGTAGACAGTGTTAAGTTTGCCCTTTCCTATTTTCTCCATTACATGAAGTGTAGAATTTTTAATATATCCTGAATGTCAGTGAATGGATCTGAACAAAACTCCTCTGAGGAAAGAAACTACATTAATCTTGATGATGCTGATTACTTCAGAATTTGAGAGGTGAACCTAGAATTCCCAATGCAAAATCTGTAGGTAAAGAAATAAAAAATCAAAAGTCAGTAAGTTCTAAATGAATGCTTAGCATCACTATATATTTATTTATCCTATTTTACCACACAAAAATATATATTTAATATATGTAACTTCTCTACTGGTCATCAAATTCCCTGTCTTGGGACCAGTGTCGTAAAATCCACACAGACTACTCTTTTTGTTTTCAATGGTTTTTGGTGCTCTCTTCAGAATGTAATCTGTAAAATAAATATCATTTCAAAGGATTGGTGTTTCAGTTATCAGACTGAATATGCCACCTTTGTCAGCTTGCAATTTGTGAAATATGACTAACTTAAATCTTGCATTTTCTACTTTTGTAGGAGTTACCTGAATAAAAATCTTGCAGGAGCATGATGTAAACCAGGAAAAGTGTCTGTAGCATTAGGAATGTGTCCAAAACTGATATCTGTATGCTTGGAATGATAGCTACTATCAATGTCCAAGTCCAGCCATGACAGGACTCCAGGCAGGTTTGAGACTATATTGCCCCAAGTTCCCTTGACTCAGGGCTGACCTGGAGACACAGTAGCTATAAGAAGTCTCTGATTTGGATAGTAAGATACAAAAAGATATGTATTTAACCACTGCAGGTGAACTTAGTTTCAGCCACAAGTCAGTGATATTTTTCTTCATATGGGCAATGTATTTAAATGATATTAAAACAAACAAAAATAATAATACCAAAACAATACAGAATGGCTCTCCTACATAAAAGTTGATTTTTGTTGTTGGTGGTGGTGGTGGTGGTTCTTCGTGGAGTTTTTTGGTTTGTTTGCTTTTTAATTTCCCCTAAATAAGTACACTGGCCTTTCAACATGCCACATATTTAAGTAGACACAGTGTTTCCAGACCAAATGTGTCAGTGAACAACTACTGATTGGTATTTGGAAAGCCAATTTAGAAAGAGTAATGCTGCATAATTTCTACATTTCTCTTTATTGGGGAGCATGGATCAGGACTTTCTTCTTGCTGGTTATTTGTTGCAGGTTCTGAATCTTGATAGAAATTTGTGTATCAGTGTTTTATTTGATAGACATAGTTTATTTTTTTGCAGAAAAAATAGTTTAAAATTTTATTATGTTTTTTCCATTCTGCGTTTTTAAACTGTGATCCTCATAGTATTAAATTTTAAATTCGTGACATGGAGGGAAGTAGAATAGGATATTAATAATCAACTTTCTCTTGTACAAGAGAGAAAGGTGGAGCAATAAACATTTTCATTGCAGATCATTCTTAAAATAAAATGTACAGTACAGGAATATTAGCTAGCTTGTTGCTTTTGTGAAACTTTTGTAATTGTAAAAGAAACATGGTGCATTACTTGGATATTTTAAAACCACTTTTAATAATTACATATTTATACACAGTGATTTTTGGATCCCTTAGGCTTTAATTAGGTTCTCATCTATTACTTATACTCCAGATTCTACTGGAAATAGTTTCATAAATTTTAACTTCCACACACACCCACTCCTCCACTGAAAAGTAACAATAATCATAACTAGATAAATTAAATATCTCACTTTTTTTACTGTTGTCTATTTTGCAGAATGATAATTTGGTGCTGATTTCCAGTGGACCTAATGACATTTTGGAATGAATCCAAGCAGCTTATTTATTACTGTTCCACTCAGCTGATGGCATACAATTGTTTTTCTCTAGCGGAAGTTTGCACTTTCATAGGAGAAATCCATCAATGAAATAGTATTCCTCCTATCACCTTTGGTTGAAACAGAGAGGTCAGTCAGAAATTTTTATGTAATGCTTTGTTCCTGCTAAGGGAAAAATAAAGGTAAAAATAAACATTTTCCCCTAATCTCTTCCACAGTCATGTTTGTGTGATTCATCTAATTTTTATCTCAAATTCTAAAGTTCTTATTTTAGGATAATTTGGTTAATTTTAGGATTTACATATTTGGGATGTTAGGAAAAAAAAAAAGAAAAAGAAAAAAAAAGGGAAAAAATAGGAAAAAAAAAGAAAGTGCAAAAGAAAAAAAGGACAAATAGGGACAAAAGAAATGAAAGAAGAAGAAAAAGAAAAAGAAAAAGAAAAAGAAAAAGAAAAAGAAAAAGAAAAAGAAAAAGAAAAAGAAAAAGAAAAAGAAAAAGAAAAAGAAAAAGAAAAAGAAAACCGCCCCGGCGGGTTTCCCATGGTTGGATGCGCCGTTTCCGAAAGGACTCGGAGTGAGAAAACGGAGAAAAGAGGAAATTGGGTTCTTTGGTAGAATCTATTTATCCGATTTCTTGGCTTGTGATGTACCTTCCCCCTGGAAAGGAGCCTGCGGGGACGGGAAACCTATTAAAGCTCCCGCCAGTAGGAAGCACTTTCCAGTTGCGTCTGGTTCTATATCGGCGGCACATTTCTCAAAAGATAGAAAATTAGGCCGATTTAAATAGCTAATAATACGGAGGAGGGGGGGGGGGGGTTGGAAGAAGAAACAAGAAATGGGATTTTACAGGTTTTGGAACAAAACTTCATACAGAAAAGACACCAAATCAAACCTCCGCTATAAAACAACCGAGGGAGGAGAAGGGGACACGTTTCCGAGAGCTCTGAGCCCCTTATTTGCCCCCCGATTACAGTCCCGACGCCCCCCCACCCCCGGCGGGGACTGACCTGGGCCAGCGCGTAGGACCCGCGCCCCGCGCTTCTCCGGGAGCTGTGAAATTGGGGTGTTTCTCCCCCATTTTAGCTCTTTCCTCCTCCCATCTTCTACTCCAACCGGTTCCCCCCTTGCCCTCGCAACGGGTCTTTGCACAAAGTTCTTAATTAAATAAAAAAAAACCCTCACCGAACCCACTCTTTCTCCTCCAGGGTCTGATCCTGCACTCGGGGCGGGGGGGGGGTGGGACACACGGGACGACTTTTTCCCTTCAGCCTCACCCCCTCCTCTTCCTCCGGAGACTAAAGTCCGGCCCCGCTTTGCACATTGATCCTGAGGTCCAAAGGGTCACCCGTGGGGGCTCACAGCCAGTCCGGGGCCAAAACCAGCGTGTGCCCGTGGGGGACCGGCCGTGACCGCCCCCCCCTCCCCCCCCCCCCCCCCCCCCCCCCCCCCTCCCCGCCACGACAGCCGGCCCCGCTGCAGCCCCTGCCCCGCTCCCCGCACTTCTCCCGCGTCGGGACCATCTCCCATCACCGGGAGCCGTCGGGAACTGGGAAGGGAGAACGGGAAGGATAAACGGGAGCAGGACTTTTAAAAGAAAGCCCAGGACTAAAAATTTGGGGTGTTTCGGCTAAAAGAAGTGAAGATTTGTATCTTTTTTTTTTCCTTCTTTCTTCTTTTTTTTTTCTTTTCTTTTCTTTTTCAGCAAACTTCTGTGGATTGTCGGAAAAAAACACATGGAAAACGGCAGCTGAATCCCACTGGAAAGCTGGGGAATGTGGGAAGAGGGCAGGGGATGTGATCGGCCCTTGGAAAGGATCCTCGTCCCTCTCGAGAGGGTTGTTGGGGTGGTTTTTTTTGGTGAAAGCACTTGAGGATGACAAATGAACCCCCGAAGGGATTTCTGGGGGGGTCTCAGGGCGTTATCACCGCCCGGGGGGAAGCCGCCGAAGGGCCCGGAGTAAATACACGCCGTTACTCGGGGTCAAATCTTGACAATCGCTCCTTCACTTGATTTCAGGACGGGGGTTCCGTCCCGTGTCCCCCCCCGTCCCAAACCCCCGACGGGGCTTTGCTAAATTGACCTCGCTTTCGGGTTCTCATGCCAAAAACCCGCAGCTACGATCGTGCGGGGCCCCGGGGCGGCGGGTGCCGAGGGCGGGGGACACACAGCGAATTCCAACACATAATGCAAATCACATTGAGAAACAACCCCAAAACCGCTTCTCCCCCCAAATTCGTACTCCACCACCGGTGCTGGAGGCAACCAGCCCCGGGACGAGCATCCCGGTCCGGTCCGGGAGAACACGGGGGACACCCGGCGACAGCCCTGGTGCCCCCGATTCATCAAGAAACCTTCCTTGTAAAAGTCACTTTATATCTCCCGAGCCCGAATATTACCAGGTCACACCTTTTACGACCCGACTCCCAGGACACGGTGTCATTTCATTCCTTAACTCAACTCTCCATCCCTTTCTCTCCCGACACTTTCCCAGCAGAGAGATCCCTCCGGCTTTAGCATGAATTTAAACACTCAAACCTTGCGACGAGAACTGATTCACCACCTGGCCTCAAAACCGCAGGATTTTCGGATGGTCTGGAGTTGAACTCTGCTTCCAGCCAAGCGGATTTTCGGCTTTTTAAAAGCCCCTGGGATCCTCAGGATGCTGGGAATGGGGGGAGCCCATCCACCAGCAGTAGCTCCGGTCTCTGCAGGAAGGTGCTGGGGCTGGTTTGTCCCGAGGGTTTCCTGACCCCGGGACATCCCAAAGGCCACTCTGCTCCCTCGTAGGCCCAGCCATCCATGAAGAAAAATCCCAACCCGATCTCAGCCCGAAGCAGCTGGAGAAGCTCCTCACTTTGCTGTTCTTGCTGGTTTTCCTTTTAATTTAAGAGTTCGAAGCAGGAGCTTGGCGGGTAGAGAAAGGAGGTGAAAGAAGGGGAGAGCAGCACTGGAAATCCAGTCAGGGAAAAAAGCACAAGAGCAAATCCATGGTTTAATTCCCCTTGAAAGTGGATGGATGTGAGCCCTCCTCTCCCCTTTGCCCCCCCCCCCCCCAGCCCTTGTCCGGGGACCTTCGCCTCTTGGGTTTATGGTTCTCCTTTGGGTAGTGTCAGCGTTTCGTGCCCTTGATGACACAGCCTCCCCTTCTCCAGTCCCTCTGAAGATTTGGATCCCAAATAGAGCAACAACAACAACAACCAACAACAACAAAAAGGACTTCTCCAGCTCTATGATTGTTCCTGGTGCTCGGGAGCTGGTGCTCCAGCCGTTATTCTTTAGATAAAGAAATAAACTAAAAGACCCCAAAATCAAGAGTTGAGTCACAAAAGCAAAAGGAGACTGGATCGCAGCAGCAGAGCTCGGTGTCTCTCCCCTCTGACAGAGCAAAGGAAAGTTGTGGCACCATCCTGAAACTATTTAGTTTGCATCCATGGGAGATGGGGGCCTTTTAAGGTCTCTTCTCCCTACCCCACCCCCAGAGCCACTACCCCTCATATATTATTTTTACTAATGTGGTGGGATTTTTTTTTTCCCTTTCTTGGAGGAGGAGGGATTTGTGTAGTCAGATCCGAGGAATTTGGAGAGAGAGAGAGAGAGATCCCCCTGTTGACTAGAGAGATGTTGTTCTTGGGATTAGAGATGTCTGACCTTGAAGGTCGCAGGTCATGGTCTTGAATAAGGAGCAGGAGTGCGAGGCTGGGATTGAAACTTGAGGTGTGTCTGCTGGAGATCACAGGGAAAAGTCTTCCAAACAAAGAGGAATGCCTCTACTGGGGCGAGAAAGGACAACTTCCCCAAGAATTATGGGCTCCTTCCGGATGGTTGCATACCTGCAGACCCCCCAAAGGATGTGCTGTGGCTGAGGGAGGAGAGAAAGGAGGGGAGAAAGGAGGGGCAAGATGGCTGGAGCCAGAAGGTCCCATTATTTATTACTATTTGCATTCTGGGCAGGCCCAGAGGCCCCGACGCTGGCGGTTTTATGGGGATAGGTGCTGTGGAGAACGATAGAAAGAGCATCCCACTGTTGGAGCAGGGCTGGCTCCTCAGAAGGATCTTTGCAGGAAAGGAAGAAAGGAAACAGTTCCCCCGAGGGCAGGGAAGTGACACGGAGACACAGAGAGAATCTGAGTCTTGAATCTGGATCCAACACAACAGCTGTGAAAGTCTTCCCTCTGTGAGATCCTGCAGAGCTCTGGGGAGCTGCTCATAGCTGGGTGCCTCAGTTTCCCCCCCCCGGGAATACCAGTCAGATGAGCAAAAAGCACTTGTTTAAGGGTAGAATAGACTACAGAAACCTTATTTCTCTGCTGGTTTCTCCATCCAAATAAGTAAAGAAACATATTTAGTGGTCTAGAACCACTTCCCACAGATGGAGGACTGTGTGTGTCTGCTTCTGGGTACCTGTGCACAGGCTGGAGCCCTGCTCTGTCCAGGGGATGAGGACATGTGGGTGGTGTGATATGTGGGTGGTGTGATCATGGCATGATCCTGCTTATGTCCCCCGGACCAAGAGTAATGAAGCACATAAGAAAGTGTTAGAAGATTCAGGACCTTCAACACAACCTCATCCCACCTCCCCGAAGCCCCAACATTTGAACAGACTCATCTCCACACCCTCTGCCGATGTCAATACGGTCTAAATGACCTCAAGAGTGAAAAACCCTGATTCTGGTCAACATTTTTTGAAGAGTGCAATGAGGACCTCATTGTATCACTTGTGCATGGAAAGTTCTGCAGTAAAACTCCGCAGGCCAGGTCTTGCTGTGATGCTTAAACCCGTCCTTAAGGCCTTTTCGTTTCCATTTTTGTGCCTGGTTCTCAGGAGAGGGAGGGAGAGGGTCGGGGGCCCCTTCCCGGAGCCCCCTGCCCCGGGAGCGGACCCGAGCGACGCTAGAGGGAGCCCTGGGCTCAATTAATTAACGAGCGAGAATTAACCAAGTGGAAAAAACTTTGCCGCTGCGAGAGAAAATGAGAATTAGTTTACCTGTGCTATTACTTGTTTCAAGCTGCATTTATGCCGATTTAGATTAAAAAAAAACCCCCAACCCTACACGCACAGCAGCGAAATGGCACTCACCCGAAATGCAGCCAAGGAAATGGCTTTGTGCTTTTGTGATCTGATTCAGGGCAATTTGGGCTCTAATTGATTTAAATGGCTGTCAAACCTGCTTTCCCCTCTGCCTAGGTATTTATTCTTCACTTTGAAGCATTCGAGGGAAGGCAGAAGGCATCAATCTGTCTCCAAAATGCCTTTTTTTAATGCCAGTATTGATTTTTGAGGTGCCTCTGGAGGAAGGGGAAATGTAAGGAATAAATGTTAAGGAGTTCAACATTTCCCAGCCTGGTCCAGCCATAAGCTCGTACCCAGGGGGGCCAGAGCAGAGATTCTCCAAGGAGGTTCCCAGGCCTGACCCAGAGACTGCCAAAGACAAGGAACCACAGCCAAGAGGCCACAGGAGAGGGTCGCAGAGGCCAGGGTCACCCTTAAGTACCAGCTGAGCAGCTGTAGCAGGGTCCCCTGGTTTTTGGGGTGCTCACAGGGTGTCGTTTTCATGCAGAAGGGTCTGCAGATCCATCCTGAGCCCCAGGAACTCTCACCTTCCTCCCTCTGTGGGTTTTCCTGCGTGGTGCAGGGCTCTGCTGGAGGTCCAATGCCTCCTGAAGGCAATGAGGTGCTTTCAGGGGTTGCAGCAGACTTAAGGGAGCTCCTGCAGGTGGAAAAAGGGGAAAGCAGCCCCAAAACAGGTCTCCGTGGTGTGGTGGATGGGCTGGAGCTGTGTGGTGGATGAACTCAGGCTTGTGTCTAAGCAAAAGTGAACCAAAAGGGAGCTCAGCAGAAACGAGGTCATAAAAGCTGCTGTTTGGCTTATTTATTATCATTTTAATCTTATTAGCATCCCATTCAGTGGCTCTTTGGAGAATAAAACACTGATATTGTGTATTTATCTTGACAGAAACTAACCAACCTTAATAAAAATAAATCACTCGATGAAGAAAAAAAGAGAATCAAACCTTCCTGAAGTTTTATATTGTCTTTTTAATTAACTACTCTCATTTTGCCTAAGTATGTAGAAGGGAGAAAACTAGAAAGGAGCAGAGATTATGTAGAGGGTTTACTGTATCCCATGTCCTAGGTGTAAATAATGCTCCTGTTAATTTAAAACCAAGGCTGCCTGCCTTTACGACTTCACTGCACTCCCATTAGCTCTATCTCTATACAGTGTCATGGGTGCAAATAGATTGGGTTGAAAACTTCCCCCAGAGCCACTTTAAAGTGACTTCTAATCTTTCCCTTTAGTGGTGTTAATTCAACTTCACAAGAGTGTTTGAAGCACCATTAGGCAGAGAAATGGACCTTCTCTCCTGATGGTGCCCTTATCCAAATAGCAACATTACAAAAAAAAAATAAAAATAACAAAAGAGATCTGTTTCATATCAGGCCAAGTCTCTGGGGCTGCAGAGAGCAGCTGAAGGAGATGTAGGCTTCCTTTTTATGAGACTTAAATACATAAAGGATTTATGCTTTGCACTTCTGTATCACTGCCCCGCCGAGGTCTCCAAGCACCTTGGAAACCTCCTGCCTCGTAGCATGGAGGACACGTGGCAGCAGCTGCTGGAAATGGGGACAGAGAAAGAGACAGAGACACATCCAAGTTAAAAAAAAGGTCCACATTACCTGGCATGTGGCATACATGGTGGCATAAGGCTAGGGTGGGTTTTTTTACAGCAGGACACCAAGGAAGGGTGGAAAATAAGGTGCTGGGAAGACCTACGTGTTGTGTGGCAGGACACAGTAGTGTCTATATGCCTATCCAGCATCCTACAAGAGGGTGATGAGGGTGAGCAAAAGCTGTGGTGTGGTCTGTCTTCAGTGGGAATGTGGCTGGGCATTAGCAAGAAGGTGATGTTACAGAAGCTGTGAGACCCAGAAGCTTTGTTGCTGCTGGATGCAGTGGGGTTTGTCACAACCATCAGCCCCAAGCACCGTCCAGCTCCACTTCCACCACCAAGCCCAGGTCCCAGTGGGGCCCAGGAGCAGATATACAGGGATAAAGGGGCATGAAGAGATCACACCTTTGCTGAGGATAAAGTCCCAGCCTCTGACAAGCAACAGAGCAAGAGACTTTCTGACCTGGTGGCTCTGCCTCCACCATCATGATTGACAGCCAAAGTTGGATTGTTCCTTAGTAAATTGTTGGATCCCTCATTTACAGTTTTGGTTTCTGTAACTTCCAGTACCAGCGAGTTGCCACAATACATTTTCACAGATTCAGGGATTTGACAGAGTTGGAAGGGACCTTCTAGAGATCCTCCAGTCCAACTCCCTTCACAAAGCAGGGCTGCCCAGAGCACATCACTCAGGAGCATCCAGGTGGGGCTTGAAGGGGACTCCACACCCTCCCTTGGTAGCCTCTTCCAGGGCTCTGCCACCCTCACCATAAAGAGAAACAATCTGTCCATGTTCTGAAACAGAGAATAAATAACCCCCCGGACCCTTCCCTTCATCTTCAAGGCTGGAAGAGACCTCTCCATCATTCTCCATCTTAACCATCCCTCTGTTCCTGGCAGCTTAGACAGCAATGGATTGGTGACCCCAAGTTTTGGTGGAGATAATATTTTATTACAGGACACTCTGCTTCAGGAAAGTCAAATTGTCCCTGGGGTCTGGCAGGTGCAGGGATTACAGCCAGAAAGGAAGGATTGCAAGGTCGTGAGATGCAACTTTCTCCTGTCCTCCAGGAGAGGGCAATCCCTGGCTGGAGCTGAACTGAGCAACGGCTGCTTAAAAAGAGATGCTTGGGAGGATTTTCCTCTTTTGCGGCTCCTTCCAAGCAAAAGCTCGAATTACTGTGATGGGGGAAGGCTGTAAAATGGAAAACACAGATGGGGGAATTTGTGGGGAGTGTGGGTTTGGGGCAGCCTGTGTTTCTTTTCACAGCAGCATTCATTAATACAAATTTGCTCTACCAAAAGCAAAGAGTTAAAAAGAAACCGGAGTTTCTTTTGAATCAGTCAGAACTTTATGCTGGGTGACCCAATCATAAGGATATCTAGTCATTCATTTTCATTGGGTTTGGGTTGAATTTGTCTTCTTTATTCTTCTTTCTTTTAAGGACAGTAGATGCAGGTGTCTGTTGGCTAAAACAAGCGGGTCTGTATGTGGCTCCTCTCTCTCTCAACCTCCTCCAAATACTTGATTTCCACCTCACACACCATTTTATTTATGCAACGCACTCTCACACCTGCAGGGAGACTCCTCACCTGTCCTTTGGAGACAGGCTGCTGAGCGAGACCCTGGCAAAAGCTTGTTTGAAGTTTTATTCAATATCATGAGGAAACAAATCAAACGGCTCGGCCTCTTCTCTGTCTCAGTCTCCCCATCTGCAAAACGCAGATTGTGGGACTGCAACATTTTGCAAGAAGCCACATTGCAGAAGCCATGAATTAAACATAATTTTCTTCAGATGTCCTCTTTTCTAAGAGGGTGGTGAAGATCTAAGCCAGTATTTCAAAAACGTTTCATTCTAAACGTGAGAGTTGTCCCATGGCTTTTGGTGAACCTTCTTTGAGCGTGGCCTTAACTTTTCACTTGAATATATCCAGGAGCTGGTGGGAGGGGAAGGTGGGGAGAGGAGTCAAAATGCTTTTGAGTAAAGAAACCACCCATCGAGGAGGGCTGCTCAACACCTCAGAGATTTCCCAGCTTCTTTCAGGGAGAGGAAAACCTAATATACAAGTCTTGGAAGGGAAGTGGGCATCCCACTGGGCCGCTTCGTCCTGGTGAGGGTGTGTGGCTCAGAGAAAGAATATCTGGAAAACAAATGAACAAAACCTTGTTAAAATAGTCCTTGGAGCATCTTGTCCCTTGCTAACTGTTAACTACTGAAAGAAAGCAGGAATGAGAAAAAAAAGGAAAAGAAAAAAAAAGACTCAGGCCTGGGAGAAGTGGAATGTGGAGCTTTTTGGCACAATCTGAGCAGGAGAAATTTCCAGAAGAAACAACATGAGTGAGAGGATTATTACGAAAGGCCAGAGTGTCAAATCTGTGCTGGGAGTTAAAAGGAGCCCATAAAATCCACTCACCAGAAATGGAGCCAGAGCAAGGTCTGGAGTTAACTCCTTAAAGTCTACAAAACAGTGATAACCATCAGGAGTGACTTTCTCTCTGTGAGGTGCAGAGTCCGGGCAAAGTCCCATCATAGCCATCACCCAGAAGCTATAAAGAGGAAAAAAGCAGATCAAGCAGGTTGACGAGTGTTTTATGCAATGCAATAAATCCAATGTCCAGGGCAGCTCTCTAATTTAAACTCCCCTTTCATAGCCATTTATAATGATTCTTTAAAAAATAAGAGGGAATCCTAACAATATAATCCAGTTATATTATAACAATATAATCCATATGCGTCTTATTTTACCATCATTATTAATAAAAATGATTGCACTGCAGTAGCTATGTGAAGCCAAACCCTACTGGAGACTTGCAGACTGATTTCAAAGAAGGAAAAAAAAAAAAGAAATTCTAACAGCTTTTTTTTTTTTTTTCTTCTTTTTCAAACCTTTTGCAAGCAGTGAATCCCTGCAAGTTACACAGTGACTTCTTTTCTGTATAAACACAGTGAGTCCTTGCAGGTGCCTAAAGAAGTAGAGTCTGAAGAGAAATTTCAGAGCATTGTCTAAATAATATGTGAAAGGGAGGGCAAGACTGAGGAGTGTGTCACGTTCTTCACTTTCATGGTGGACTGGTCAAGAAACGATGGGTTTAGGTCACAGCTAAGCAGATTTGCATTACACGTTTTCAAAGATTTTGCATCTGCAAGGAACAGAAAGGATGGATTTGGAGTCTGAAGCTCATGGGAGATCTCTGACCTGGGTGGATACATGTCACAGTGATAACAAGAAAAAACTGTCCCAGATCATGTGTCAGGTTGAGATTGAGACTTTGATGTTGTGCAGAGGGTGCAAGAGTCATCCTTACAGACCTCCTGCTTTCCCTGCAGAGTGCCTTTCCTGGCCTCTCATCCCAGAAGCCAGGAGCAGCTGATGAGTAGATTACAGACCAGTCCTGACCTATCCCCACTTCCCCATCTACTTCTGGCCTATGGATTTTGACCCCGCTCTCCAAATCTCCAAATTTCATCTCTGAGATGAAACCTGCCTGGAGGGAGCAGGAGGCAGGACCCGGCTGAGAGTCCTGCCCTCTGTGCCCAACTTTGGCTCGTCCACACGAATTAGGGAGAATGAGAGAAGAAGCTGGGTCTAGGAGATCATGAAATGTTGACTTGGGAGTTGTTAGTAATTCAGTCCTGTTTGGATCGTTGGTGTTTGGGAACATCTTGGGAGGAAGAAGAAAGAATGAGGCCAACATTTAAAAAAGTTTTTTGGTGCTCCCCTTGACTGGCAGGTGCTCATCCAGAAGAAATGATTCCAGTTTAACACACACCAGAACGAATATCACATCTCCAGCTCGGAGGAGAAGAACTTAAAGGGACCAATCAAACTGAGATGATTTGAAAAGACAGAAACAAGTGTAATATGGAAGCAAAGGCAAACTATTGAAAGTCAAAATGAATTTATGAGGCACCTTAATGAAACATGTGGACATGCAGAAGATGAATCCATGATGTTTAAGCTTTTAAGTCTGCAGATAGTATGGAACTCACATGATTGGAAAGGTAATAAATTTCGTAGCAAATGGACAAGATCTTATTTGCACAAAGAAAACCTTTGCCCAAAGCGAGCGTGTGTGGTTAGTGAAAGATTCAATTGGGCTATTTCATGCCAGTTGCACAACTGTCTTGTTCAAAGACTCGTGCTGGGTTCTGCCAAAGGTTGCACCCCTTCAAGGGTAACATTTCTGGATTAAAGCCCAGCAGCTTTGCTCTGCCCAACAGATGGGTCTTGTGCCTTTGATGAGAGAGATCACAGAGAAAATGATAAACAAATCATGTCCAACTCCATACCCGCAGTGACAGAACATACATAATAAATGTTACTTTTTACTTAATTACCCAGAAAATGCTCAGTCTCAACATGGGACACGGAACTGGTGAGCGATGATCGGAAGCTGTTGGCTGCTGTCCTGCAGGAGCACCCTGGCCCAGATGTGGATCAGAGACCCCCCCAGGCACGAAGCAAAGCCCCCGGAGGGTGTCAGCAGGGCCTGGGGACCCCTCCCCAATACGCCCCAGCCTCGGCCTCTGAGGGGTCCCCCAGGGTTCGTGTTTGAACCCGGGGCCGGTAGCACTGCAGAGAGCTCTGCACCCCCAGATGGGGCGGGCCGAGAAACACCTGGGGTTTGACGTATAGACACACCTATATACACCTATATACACCTATATATACCTACAGAAGCATCATTCCCTCTGGGCACTGACATCCCCAGGTTTCCTGATGGAGGGTTCATGGCTGCGCTGGCTCATGGCAAAGCTCGACCTGTCCCATCAGGGCTGGCGTGGATTCCCCCTTTCCCAGGAGGTTTGGGGTTCTTCTTTCCCAAATCCATCCTCCGAAAGGAGTCCACGGGGAGGGTCTGTCCCTCCTCCCTGCGACAGGCAGAGAATGCTGACCATGTACATGACCAGCAAGAGCTGCACTGGTTGTGAGTCCTCATCAGTCCAGAACTGGGAAAAGTCCTCCCTACTCCCTCCTACCCTCTCTTGAAGCAACACAGGCGTTGAGTTTGAGCAAGCCCAGTTGTTTGGGTTGGTGCTTTGCTTTTCTTCCCTGCATTTCTTCATTTGAAGTTGTGCATGCAGCTGGAGGAACGATAGAAACGCCACCACCTTAAATTACAAGAGTAAAATAACACCACCAGCTTCAGTTACTAAATAATAATAATAATAATAATAATAATAATAATAATAATAAACCCAGTTATATTAAGTTATAGTTAAGTTATTAAAGTTGGATTAACTTTATATTAAGTTGCTAAGTTATATTTAATGCACAGGGACACAAAGAAAGGAGAGGGGGAAAGAAATCTAGAAGCTAGCTAATAAAAAATCAAGGTATCAGAGTGCTGCAAGGGATTTGTGCTCTCTACAAACTCCTCAGGTGAGACTCAAACAGGCAGAACGAGGGAACTGTCGCCCGGGGAGACCCTGCCTGTGCAGAGCAAACGGCTCCGCTTCCCTGGGCTGCGTTTGGGGACATCTTTTCTCGGAGCCAAGATCTGGAAGATTGTGAGTGTCTTTGTTTGCAAGCCAAACAGATGCGCAAGGGAAGTTACCAAATAAGCAGTGGTTTTGTTCATGGAAGAAGAAGCGGCGGGGTTTTTCTTTCTTTCTTTCTTTTTTTTTTTTTTTTTTTCCTTTCTTTTATTTTGTTTTCCATCGCCGTAATCACAACTCTCTGCACAACAGAAGTCGAGGACGGTGCAAAGTGGCAGCATGAGATATTAGAGGAAGATGCAGATACATCAGAGATAAGAGGAAGAAGGAGAATTCCCATCTTCCTTACCTTTCCTTCACCATCGGCGAAAATGACTTTATTTTCGGTTTTTCTTTGAGAAATTGGGGGCTGCAGGACCCTTCTTATCCCCCGTGATAAACTTTCTATTCTTATTTATCCGTGTGTATCCGATTCGCTTTCGTCTTCTTCAATCGGGGAGCGGGCAAAGAAAAACCTTACACCCCCAGAGAAACCGGTAGGGATAATTTAATTGACCCTGCGGGAAGTGCAGCTGCAAATAGAGCCAAATCATAATTTAGAGCCTAAAAACTTGGTGTCAGGTGAAGATAGAGGTTCATTTCTGATCCTGGAAGAATAATAGCGCCTGAGGGTGTGAATTAGTGCAACATCTTCTGCGGCGCAAATGGTTAATAGTTTTACAAATAGTTTTCGGAATAGTTTTACGGGAATAGTTTTACAAAAACAGTTTCAAGGCTGAAACTTGCATTTTGTGATATCGTTACCCCCCCCCCCCTCCCCGAGAATGATTAGCCTCCAGCATTATTTTAAAAAACACCTCATTATTTGCTGAGCGTGCGGGTACAAAAGAAAAAAAAAAAAAGTTACGCAAAGAAAAACGAAAACAACCCAATTTGAGAGGCTTTTTCAGAGTTTTTGCAGACGTGCGGGGGCGGCAGGACCACGGGAGCCAAGGGACCAGGCTGCGGGGCCGGGGGTCGCTCTGCTTGAGGGTTTGTCACCAAACAGGCAGGTGGAGTTTTGGATTACGAGAGTTTTGGAGTTTTTGGGGAGGGGATGGAAGTTATATCTTGCAGAATTGCCGTTGTCCACTATGATTTTAAATCGGCTTAATTTGCGAGTTTCATTGTTGTAAAAAAAATCGGGTGGGTTTTGAGTGGTGGTGGTTTTTTTTTTCCCTCTGTCTCTATTAATTTCTTCGAAAAGCAAATTAAACCGGGTAATTCCCGCCCTTCTAAACGTTTCCGCAGCAGTTCCCCGCGTTGTCTCGGCGGTGGGAGAAGGCTCGGGGGTGACCGCCACCCTCCCCCTGCGACACCCCCCCCAAACTCTGGTCCTCACGGCAGGAAAACCGCCCATCGCCCGGCTCCGACCCCCCCCCCCCCCCCCCCCCGGCTGCCCCCCCCCCCCCCCCCCCCCCCCCCCCCCCCCCCAGGGCTGCACCCAGAGCCCTTTCCCCGTCCTTTCTGGCCGGATAAACCCCTCAGCCGCTTCCCCGAAGCTTTTGTGGTTTTTTTTTTTTTTTCAGGTGGTTTTACCCGCACAAGGCGGGTGCGGAGCCCAGACGGGCCCCCCCGCTGTCCCCCTGCCCATCGGTGCGGGAAGGTGGCTTTGTCGTCGGACTCTCTCGGCTGGGGGAGGAGACCCGGGACCAGAGTTTGCGGGGATTACTCGGGACATCAATCCCGGTTATAAAATCCCCGGGGGGGGGTGGTGGAGCGGGGCACCCAGAGGTAAGGAGGGCGCTCGGGAGCAGGGGGGTGACATTATTTAATTTATAACCCATCACCCCCAAACCCTTTCCCTCTCCCTGCCTCCTTTCATGGAAAAGGTACCCCCGGTTTTCCCTGTGCAGAGCCGCACGGTGCGGGGTGCGGGGTGTGCGTGTGTGTGCGTGGTGTGGGGGGGTAGATTTACGATTCGGATCGTTGGAAACCGAAGCCCCGGGATTTACTGTAAAACGTCCCCCTGGACGGGGACTTGAGGCGAGGAAGTCTGAGAATGTCCCGTAGCCAGAGTTTGTCGCCCCAAAAACGTGCTCTTGGTCGGGAGGCGACAAATTTCCCCTCTGGCACCGAGCAAATTCAACCGCCGCGGGGGGGGGGGGTTGAAGTTGGGGGGGGGGGAGGGAGACGGGAGGNNGGGGGGGGGGGGTGGGGGGGGGGGGGGGGGGGGGGGAGACGGGAGGTTCCCGGACCGGGCCAGGAGGGTGTCTCTGCTCCAGCCCCTTATTTCTGGGCAGTTTACCCCTGTGGGTCACATCCAGATACCCCCTGGACCACTTTTCCGAGCAATAGGGTTTTCCCACTGCTGTGAACCCCCCCATTTTGTCAGTCCCAGCACACACAGGGTCTCTGATGGGGAGGGGGATTTACACCCAAAGCATTATTGGGTTGAATTACTCTTCCCAGGAGGTGAAAAGGGCCAGATACACACAAACACCCGCGGTCAGAGCCCGGGAGGAGACACAGGACTTTGGGGTGGGCTTGGGTGGATTTGGCTCCCAACATCATCCTGGGGCTCCATCCTGTAGAGGAGCCTGGAGCCTTCTGCTCTCGGCGGAGGGTTTGATGGTGAGAAACATCCCAGGACGACAGAGATTCGCAGGAGAAAAAACTGGTGTCCACAAATTTCCTGAAGAATTTTAGTGTCTCACTTCTTGTCCCACTTGCATTTGACACTTGCAGCAAAAAAAAAAAAAAAGTGAAAATAATAGAAAAATAAGGAGGGCAAGTGGTAACTCCCAGGGTTGTGGTGTGTTCTGTGTTTTAAGACCAAACAGGGAGACAGGAGAAAAACACCAACTGCCTGAAAAACTTTCTGTCTGAGCAGAGATCCTTAATTCCTAATTTCTCCTTCCTTCCAAGCTATTCTTGGAGGTGGCCAGACATAGGAGTGGGGATGGTCTCTCAGACCCGTACCCACCACCTCTGCCCTGCTCATCACCAGTGATGCTGCTCTGCTCAGGGAGCAAAGCCAGAGACATTCCTGCCCGAATAAAGTGCTTTTCTCACTGTGCAGAAATTCCATTTATTAAATCAGTCCTGTTTCCCGGTGGGATTTTGCTGAGGTCTATGTTTGCTCCTCAGGCATTCTGACCTTGCCTCCTGTCTGGTGAGCCAAGAAGAGCCACCATCAAATTGTCCTTTTCCTCTTGAAGTCTGAGAGAGGAAGGTTTGAAAAAAATGGATTTTGGGGACTGGTTGAAGGTAACTATTAAAAGAGATTTACATTTTGGGAGAGAGCAGCCCTCCGAGGTGGATGGTCCTTGAAGATTTTGGTTGCCCAGTCCATTGTGCAGCCATTCTTCGTGGTCCAGCCAGTGTGACCGAAATGCCTTCTGTTCACACAGCATTTCTCCAGCCTTTTTTCCAAATTCTGCTGTCAGGTGGGCTGGAGGACCCCACAGATTTGCAGGATGCCCACAGGACCCCACAGTGATTCTGGCCTGCTGCTGGTAGACGAGCTAGATGCTGGGCAGATTTGGGAGGATTTCTTTGCAACTTTGCGACTATAAATTTCACCGGCCCTTATATAGCAAAGTTCCACAGAGCTCTCAGTGTAGTTTACAATGGCTGCAAGAGGTGGAAATGGAAATAAAATTAGAGATAATGGTAAAGCCAGAAGTACAATTCAAACCTCTCAAGACCCAGGGTAGTTCCCCAACCACTGGGCTCTTCTGAAATACATTAATTCCTTTACAGCAGAAGCCGTAAACCAAACGCAAACCAAATCTTGGGATTTTTATTTAAAGCACTCAGTCTTGGGCTTTGAATTCATGCTGAGAACAGAGACAAGCCAATGTTTATTTTCCTCTTTGAGAAATCCTAGTCCTGACTTTTCTTTGAGAACTTGGGTGGGGAAGGAGAAGAAATGGCTTGCTTCTGGGAAGCATTTTGATAAAGAAGAGCTGCAGTCAAATTCCAACCCTCCAATTATTTTATTAAGGAGATGTCCAAATTCTACTATTTTACCTCTCCGTGGAATTTTAGGATGTAGAGCACAGAGGAAGGTAGGGGCAGAGGTGGGATGTGACAAATACCAAAAGCCTTGGGTGCGTTTCCAGTTCTGCTCCGTACGTATCGCATTGTTTCACGCGTTTGTGTAACTCTAGGTTTAGAGGAATGTGGCTGAATGATGGTTGAGCACAGATGTAGGAAAAGACTGCCAAAAGCACTCCAAGAAAGGACATGGGACTGGCAATAAATAGAGCTGCATCAGCAGGAATGGAGGCTGTGAGCCCTGGAATCTCGTTCCAGATTTCACATCCTCTATGGACCCATGGTAATGGGGAGAGGGACAGGAAACTGGGGGGCTGGTGTCCCAACACCGACAGGTCAGGCAGAGGCTCGGCATTAGATTTAGCAAGAAAGAAAAAGAATGGGCGAGAAATCAGAAGTAAAAAAAAATTGAGGGTGATTCAATGGTTTGTGTTGAAAAATACTATCTCCACTGATTTATGGTGATGGGGGCTTGGCCCAGGGCACGGAAAGCACCGTGAAGATGGGTTAGGAGGACACCAATTCCCAGGTGTCAGTTCTCAATGAAGCCAAATTCGGACTGAAGGGGTAAAGCAGGATAAGCACAAGCGTAAGGAAAAGGCGCTCTCACCCCTTACCATAAGCTCAGGGACAAACAGAGCAAGGGGAATGACTCCCCCTTTCCTCTCAGAACTGGGACTGCCTGGCTGTAGGAATGAGCTTTGTCCTTTTTTTTTTTTTTTTTTTTTTAATTTGCACTGGGCTGAGTCACTGTGGAGGAAAAGCCCATTTGTTAATGAGAACAAAGTGATAAGGCTGAGACCAGAATCCCTCTGGTTGCCAGTTAAAAGCACGCACTGATTTCCTGGAGGTTCCTCTAAAAGCCCCAGCTGAGGTTCCCCAGCCCTGGGGGCCTCAGCAGCCCCCTCCTCACCCACCAGTGGAGGGTGAGGGCAGCAGCCTGCTTGGCTCCAGCTCTGCCCAGCCCATCTGGGCACCAAGACCAGTGCCTGGGTCTCTGACACTCTCCCTGGCACGACAATGGGCTGTGCATTGCCTGCCCAGACAGCAGACAGAGCCATAAGGTACCATAAAGCTTAAGGTGTGTGATTTTTTTATGTAAACATTTATTTAGATGACGGTTCTTTGGTCTGCTCAGGAGACTCTGTACCCAGGGCACATTTGCTGCTGTGTATGAACCTTCCTCCTCCTTTGCAAACCCTCCTCAGATATGGGGCACTTGGGACTAAGGAGCGAGGAAGTTCATGAGAAGAGGAATAGGAAAACAAGAGTCTTTATCAGGGACGGCAACACACATTAACCAGGGATTCCCATAAAAATACCTCTGACCTTCCTTTTGCTCGTGAAAACCTCGTGTCTGAGGAGCTGCAACGCCACAGCTTGTTTCCCCGTCCACACAAAAGCACTTTCTCTTTTAACGTTGCTGGGGAGGAAGGTCCCGGGGCTGGGCAAGGAAGGTCCCAGGGTTGGACAAACGTGCTGCTGTGAAGGGCTGGAGATGGGGAAATTACTCCTGTTGGTTCTGGAAAAATACACTGAAGCTGTCTCAGTGCTAAATGGTGGTGCCTGACTCCTTGGAGGGAGAGACGGGAACAAAATCACTGTTTAGAGCTTTCTATATAAGAATCAGATCTTTTCAGGAGAATAATCTGAGATCTGGGATAGGCTGATTTATTTAAAAAGAAGAAAAACGTCATTATTCAGAAGTATCTTCAAGAACTGCAGAGATGTTAAGCGCTATTTTATAATCTTGGGGGAGATGGATGGTTGTTGCAAAAAGGGTGAGCCTTCAAATGACAGGAAATTCACCCCAACCTGCCATGTAATTCAGCAGAGGAATTTTAACAAGAAGCACCTGCCTGTCTCTTCTAGCTCAGCACTGCCCTTTATGGCTTTACACACATTGTTAAATTTAATCAAGCACATCAGTTTATGTATTGTTTCTAATGATTAAACTCTCTATGGAT